>BQNB010062587.1:0-28004 GCA_026074375.1 Tanacetum coccineum
TTACCACCATCATTACTATTTGATCCTCGATATTTCTTTGTTCCTGAAGAACTATTACCACCTAAGAAATGAATCTGTTTCCCATCTTCTTCCTCAACTACGTTATCTAATTCATCTCATAATCAAACCTGTGATTTGTTATCACCATCCTTCTTGGTTTATACTTCTATCCCACCTCAAGTATTTGAAATAGGAAAATATTCAGATAAGAGGTATCTAAAACATCATGAGAAACAAGTCAAAGATATCTTGAATTATTTACTCCATCTTTACCGCATTGAGAGAATGGAAGAAGGACGTATTAATGGTAACAAACTAAAGACCGAACTTAAGAGAATCCGCACTCAGATTATCAGACTTCAAAAGAAGCGTTTAGGGCAAAAGGATAAGATTGCCTTTGCTCACTACAAAATTTCCGATCTTGAACAAATCATTGAGAATATCCAAGCTCGTCACCAAATGGATCAGGAAGATCTTTAGGATGTCATCTACCAACAAACTCTTAGACTAGTTATAGCTTTATCTTAGCCACGGGATGTGTGGTATAAATAAAAACGCTTGTCAAATCTAACTATGTACAGTAAAAAGGCAATCCCGTTTCATACTTTATTTCATCATCATTTGCATCATTATCTCCGTCTTCATGAATCCTACCATAACCCCTAAGTGCTTAAAATTCAAAAATAAGCATTTTTCTTTAAGCATTTTAAGCATCACATTTTCTTTTAAGTATTACCTTTCAAAACTTGTGATTCTTACTACGCGTTATCTTATGTTGATAGAATGCCTCCCAAAAGGACGTCAACATTCAAAACACCAGCCATAACTTTAGATGCCATCCGGCAACTGATTGCTGATTTTACTACAGCCCTGGAAGCACAGACTGCTGCCATGGCAAGTGCTAGTAATCTTACTGGAACTCCTGCAGTGAAAACGGGAAACTACAAAGAGTTTATCAGCTGTCAACCTTTCTGCTTTAATGGTACGGAAGGAGCAGTAGGCCTTATTCGCTGGTTTGAACGAACCGAATCAGTATTCTCTCGAAGCAGATGTGCTGAGGAAAATAAAGTAACATTTGCTACTGGTACTTTAACTGACGATGCCTTATCCTGGTGGAATGCATATGCCCAACCTATGGGAATAGAGCAAGCTAATCGAACCACCTGGACTGAGTTAAAAAGGCTTCTGACAAACAAGTATTGTCCCCGGACTGAGATCAGAAAAATGGAAGAGGAACTTTACAATCCTATGTTAGAAGATTCCAAGAATTAACCACCTTGTGTCCAAACATGGTGCCAAACAATGAGAAACTATTGGAAGCTTTTATCGGAGGTCTACCTCAAAGCATTGAAGGAATAGTTACTGCCTCGAAACCTCAAACTTTGGAGGAAGCCATCAACATATCCTAGAGGTTAATAGATCAGATAATAAAACGTGATTCTGTACAAGAAACCAATGATCATAAACGAAAATTAGAAGATAAGAGAAACACCATCGACAACAACAACAACTACCCCAAATACTACAACAACAACAACCGTAGCGAAAAGTAGAAGATAAGAGAAACACCATCGACAACAACAACAACTACCCCAAATACTACAACAACAATAACCACTTCAACAATTACAACCGTAACGATGATTACCACCACCAGCAGAATAGAAGACAAGAACCTGTTAGGACTTATCCTCCTAAAAGATACCATGGAAAGCTTCCTTTGTGTACAAAATGCACCCTGGATCATACATGAGATTGCACTATCAAGTGTCGAACTTGCAACAAAGTGGGTCATCTGGAAACAACCAACAAACAGTATCCGTAACCTATAATACCTGTGGAAAGAAAGGACATTATGCGAATCAGTGCCCAAAAGCAAACAACAGGGCCACAAGAAAAAACTTTACTTAGAGATGAGCTGAATTTTGTTCACTTTAGGATTTTACCTTGAAACAATCTCGAGGATATTCAACTTCATTAGAATCTTCTTCATCTAAAAACCCCAAATCATCAATCCGCCGTCTGTTACTTTTATATACTACAAGATACTTAGCAAAGTATCAAACTTTTTTTTCTATGTAAACGTTATCCATGAAATATAAAAGTGACGATTTCATTACATTTGTTATCCGGTGTATCAAAACTCTAACATTGTTTTCAATATCTATTATGTTCAAATTGAATACTCTCTATACATTTGCAACATATATTATCATCCTGAGTTATATGGGGTCAGTACAATCATCTCTCAATATTATCATAACAATTCATTTTCTACACATTACCATATTGTGTTTTTAGCTTAGGTAGACGATTTATGATCATTCTTAGCTGAAAATGAATTAGGCACTTCTTCATTTGAATAAGGAAATTAATAAAAAATCTCTGAACTATGAATTTATAAATTTCTCAGTTACAAGGAGTTGAATGCTTCTTTTTGTAAGTGACAAAATTATAAATAAGTAGGCTTAAGTATATAACATACGTACAAACAAGTTTCTTTCAATCCGTTTGTACAAACAATTCCTTAATCATTATCATTATTACCTTTATTACCTTCAATATCTATTCATTTCCAAATCTGTATCTCACGTGATTAGTAACTCTCTTACAAATTCATAATCATTCCTTGACATTACTCATTCCATGATCTCCGTATCATATATATTTTCTGTTTTAATTCTGCAACATCATAACCAGAAACACACAAGAATCTATACATGTCAAATGTTTTCAATACCACTAGGTATGAAAATTTTAACAAAGACTTGTGATAGCATTCTTATTCGATGTTGACTTTTAAAGGTTAATGAATAACGATTCTTTACGATCACAGTAGCACAGCAGAAGCATGGTAGGCCCATAACCCACAGGTTTCGTAAATCAAAGTATTTCATCCACCCAGGTTCTATCAGGATCTGAAGAAATTCTATTGGCTGTCATCAAGAGGTGTAGTCTTGAAAATAATAGATGTGTGAAAGAGGTAATTATAATTATGGTTCGCAACATAATTATAAATGCATCACACACGTGGGGACTTGAGACCTTGATTTACTAACATAAATAATCAAATTCATGCCAGTAACTCATCTATTTCTCTATAACTTCAATTATATTTTGGATGAGTTTTCTGTAAGGGGTGGAGACTATTACAAACATCAGAATTTTCATCAGCTATTTTACTATTATCACTCTTTTTACGTGGGATTTTTTAGTTTTATTTACATTACTTGATTTGTCAATATTTAGTATATCAATGTACCTTGCATAATTAAAAGTAGACATGCTCACCGCAAACCTACTATGTCTTCCTGTATTCTATATGTCAAGCAAAACTTCACAATATGTCAAGTCAATTCATTCTTATCCTTATTCAATGTACATGATTCCTATATTGTCCATTCGTACGTTATTTCAAAAACGGGCTTTAAACCGTTATCGTTTACCTCTAAACCCTAATATAATGGAAGTTTATCATTAAAGTGAATGCAAAGATACAAAGCATTATATACAAGTTATTATAAACATCTCATTTTAACTTATATACTCCCCTCAGTCAAGTACAAGATTTCATAAAGCATTAGTGTACAAGTCATAAATGCACTATATCCAAATTAGCCGTTTTAAACTCCGTTTTCATTAAATTTCTTCATTCACCCACTTATGTACAAGCTACTAATACTATTCTACAATGGGTAATAACCTAATTATTCTATTCATAAGCCTTTACACCTTTTTCTATCAAACCCTAATTCACAACCTAAACCCTAAAACAAAGCTGATTCTAACCAATGCCAAGTTTCTCATTTTTATCCATTTTTAAACCTAACCAACTCTCAAATAGTTTTACTAAACTTAATTTATAACTTATAATCATTTTCAACATAATTTCATCATTCGTCTTCAATTACCACAAGAAATATATCATGAATCCCTAATTGTGATTTTGGCCCCGTTTATATTTTTAGACCAATTCATTCTAAGTAAGCAACCAAGAGTCGTTGTAAACCCATTAAAATGAGTTTTCAAACTTTTATCCATCATTAAACCATCCTTGCTTCAACAATGTACGAGAATTACAAAGTTAGAAACCCTAAAAGCCTTATATGAAACCCTAATTCAGTCGGCTTATTCTTTCATTTTCAACCCATTTTAACTATAAAAAACCAATGTTCAAACTTCCATGGATAATACTTTTTTAAGTCTTGGGATCCGTTTCCTATCATTCTAATCAAGAGTATGCAATATATAAACCAAGAAAGTCAAGGAAAACACTAAAAGTGCCCTAATCAAATACCCGTTGACTCATTTCTTCAATTCTAATACGTTTTACTCCCAATACATTTGATAATATTTGTTATTACTTCCTATATCAGACCTTGGTATATATTTTCAACTATCCTTAATCAAGTACCATCATGATATAAAAGCTGAATCAATTGTGAAAACATAGTCGAACCCCAAAACAGCCACATACCCCTTTCACCATCATTTTTGACCCATTTTAACATTTCCAAGTGAAAATCAATTCTTTTGTGAACCTCTTCTAGAAAACCCTTAAGCAGGTTACACCTACTTAGACCATTTCTTGGTTAATAAATGATGGCACATCGTCACTCTCGTTTGCTAGAAACTGCCGCGGCTGATGTACCACCACAAATACACCCGTCTAGTTGATTTCTTGCAACTTGACTCTTCCAAATCAGCCCTAGCTTCAACACATATGTACTAGACCTGCCAAGTGTATCACATCAGATTCATGAGCTGCATTACCTCACTTGATCGCAAACTTGTGTAAATAGACGTTGTTACCTTCACGTCAATTTATCCCCCACTTCTTTTCTCATACCCATTATAGCAACTATCCTTTGCTCCCTTATGATCCTAGGATATTAAAAGAAGTCTAAGAAAGCGAATCTTTGAAGATTTGATGCCCGGGAACCAAGATACAAGCGTACGAGTGGAAATTATACCCGAAATGACCCATTTCCACCATTTTTGATCCTTGAAGCTCAAACCAGGTTGTGAAATGTTCTACTTCTGAATACAGCTGTATTAATGTTATATGAGTCCTAAATTTACTCTTGTTAAAGTTTCATAACTAATTTCATGATCATTTTTCTCCATTTTGATCAAATCGTTTCACCGAAACATAATTTTCGCGTTTTCCTTAAAAATAACTGTTATAATGATTATATAGTGTTATAATCTATCTTAGCAGCTTAAATCATGTAAAAATAACCACTTTAGTGATTAATGATGGACTTGATACTTAAAACCGCGCGTTTAAGTTTTTTTAAAACCTATTTGAACTGTTTTAATTCCTGCGCTTAAACGAACCTTATATTTAAATGCGTTGTGTTAAACTTCCATATTTTAGTCTTATTATAACTTCTATATGTATATTGAAATGTTAATAGCTTGATGGCAATTTTGGACATGTTTGTAATTATAATCAATGCAAGGGGTATATATCGTAAACTTTCGGAAAACTTTAACTAAAAGAAAGATAAAAAAGACTATAAATGCCATTTACCAAAGATATAAAATACAGGGGTTTATTATGTCACTTCTGTTATTTCAAGTTTATTGGCATATCTTCAAAGTTGAGGGACCAAAGTGTAAAAGTGCATAACTACAAGGACTTATTTTGCAACTTTTTAAACCAGGGTAACTAAAATGTAACATTTTGAAAAAGTATAAAAATTCATGTCAAAACATTATCCAGCATAATTTAATTATGCTTCTCGTGCTTAACACATTCTAGTATATTGATCAAAACGTTTAAAATCGATTATATAATATCAACTATACTAGGGAGCTTCATTTAAGGATTTTCATATTGGTAGCTCCTCAAACGTTTTACTGGAATGACTTCTGAATTATGATGACCCGAACGTGATTACAATAATTCCAAATCTTCACTCAAAACTCATAACTCTTAAAACTAAAGTTCTAGAGTACAATCTTCCTAAGACTCAACATATTTACTCAGGTTGCGTGACGTGGCTGTTTATTATCATTTTACTATATCAACCTTCCCCGGTTAAGATTGTGATAAGGTCGTCAGCTTTCATTTTGGAATATTTATTACATCTACAATTAGGTGTAGTCAGATCCTGCCTTACCTTTTTTACATGTTTTTATAAAACGTGTGGGGATACATGCTTGTTACAAACTCTTTTACATACTCGTTTATCTCTTTATAACAATGTGATTACTTTTCAAAGACTTATACATGCTTAAACCAGGAATACAAGTGTTTTTACAAGTTATATGCTATCCTGATACACTATTACAGCTACTGTCTAAGTTACATTATGCCAAAAGTCCCTCATTATCATGGATCATTAATCACTTTCGGGTGAACGCAAATATTGTGGATAGATCTATCGGGATTGACGAATCCTGTTTGTGTTAGCCGGATAGGTAACCAAACACACTATATTTAAATTTCATAGGTATATGGCAATTACCTACACCGAGGGCCATTATCTCTTCTTATATATTATTCATCTAGTTTGTGTATATATATACATAGTCAGTTTGTGTGCCATTGAGCTTACAACAGACTATACTATACAGACAGACCAAACAGACCATACAAGACAATAACGGCAGAATACACGTTACTATGATAATTGCATTTGTTGGCAATTATTACAAATAAACGGGTATTTATATAACGTGACCAAGATTAATAACTATTAATTTCAGAATATTGTGTTTGTACAATTATTACATCCTGACTTGTATTCAAACTGTTTATCAAACTATGGAACTTCCTCAACCTTTGTGTTGACGTTTTAGCATGTTTATATCAGTTTATTAAGCAATATAGGCACGGAGTGGCATGGAATGAAGATGGCTAAAACTTGTTATCATTCACATTGTATGTAACTAGATTTTAGGACCTGCCTTTGTAAAAATCTGATTTGAAATGAATGATAAACCTATCGTTTGAATAAAGTATCTTTTGGTCATTTTCTATGTATGATTGTTGTATCATGAAGTAATACCAGATTAGCTTTTGTGTATATTGTAAAAATCGAGGTGTTACATAAAGGGCATTAAGATTCAAGGACCATTTGGTGTAATTTGGAAACTTGGGGGCTAGATTTTACTTAGGTTTTTGTGGTTTGGACTGAGTTGACTAGATTTGAATGGTTGACTTTTTGACTTTGGGTTTTTTTAATCCCCGGCTTCTTTTTGTTGCTCTTCCGTTTCTCCGCTGTCCGTGTTTGCCAGTTTTTTGACGGTTTTCTTGGATTTTTGTCTTATCTCGTATGCACACACAATACGCAAAAACAGTTACCTATGCTATTTTATGTGTGTTTATTGGTCATTAGGTGTATTTTTGTGTTAACGGATATGTTTATTTTACACTTATCAATAATCTTGCTTTAATGTTAGCCCCTGAATCTGACGAAACGATTCGTCTTGACAAAGAAAGTCGATCAAAATTAAGTGATTTAATCAGACATTTTGATTATGACCAGTTGAATAATCTTTATGATTTGTTTGTTTCCAACAACGGGAAAAGTCGCCTGAACAAACACTTATTTTCCAAAATCAAAGTGAGCATACATCTTTAATAATGAAATTTCCAAAGAGTCTTTTGTAAACAAAACAACCTTTGTTAGGAAATCGAAATGGGATGAATCCATTCCTTAGGGATCAAAAGTGTAATAGCTCTAAGATACTTTTCAAGATTAAAAAGACGGGTTGACATGATTTTTGATGGAGTGGGAACGCTGCAAACAAACAATCGCTAAAAGAAAATTTTTGTGTAAACATAGATCCTTTCATTCAAAACACAATCAAAGGAAATTTTTGCCCCCAAATTAAAAGAATCAATGCGGACTTAGAAAAATTTCACTTGTGTTTGAACGAGGAAATAGTTGCTGATTTGAGATACTTTAATTTTTGAACATGAAGTAGGACACTCTCATCTCAACTGGAAACTCAAAAAACCAGTTTTCGAATGAAAAATCGATCAGATTCAAGGGAATATTACTATGCTGATCACATGAATGCAATACTTGGTGTGTACACTGATATGATGAAGTTACTAATTTGCAATGTGATTATCTGGAAACTTTGGAAAAATGTGAACGCCTTAAAAAAGAACTTTCAAAAAGTAGAACAATGTCAAAGAGTTTTGAAGCACTTTAGAAACATGCGATTAATCTTGAACTTGATTTACAACAATGTAAAGAAAAGATAAAAAATTACAAATCTTTCAAAGACAATCAGTCAAAGTTATTTCTGAAAGAACGTGAACAATACTTTGAAATTCAAGACTTGAAAGCTCAATTACACAGGTCAAAGAATTGCATAAGTGAGTTGAAGAAACTCATTGAAACGATGAAAGGAAAATCTGTGGAAACTAAGTTTGAAAAATCATCAGTTATTCGACAACCGAATGCTTTTAAAAATCAAAGAAAATCAGGTTTAGGAAAACCGACTATTTTTTCAGATTCTCTTGAAAAGAAAGATTTTTCAAAGTCAAAGTCAGTTACCAAAAATAATGTGTCAAATGATTTTTCAAAACCAGTCACTGAAGATTTTGCCTTAGATATATAAAGTCAATCTTAAAAGGGACCACAAATGTGACTTGCCTCCAGAAATTGTATAAGTTCAACAGAGCTAATCAAACTAGAATACCATAGTTGCCTCAAGATATTAGGAAAACTAACAAACAAGTGTCCTTTTCTACAGGAGTAATTCCCACTACTAGTGTTAGCAGACTACAACTTAAGGGCAATCGAATGGGAGATAGAGTCTTGCCAAACAATAGTCAAGGGAAGAAGCAAATAGAAAGACCACCGTAGGAATTTTAAGTTTTCAAATAATAAAACGTTTGTAACTGCGTGTAATGACAGTTTGAATGCTAAGACCTTGAATGTTAACTTTGTTTGTGTTACTTGTGGAAAATGTGTGCTGAATGACAATCATGATATGTGTGTTCTTCATTATATTAATGGCGTGAACTCTAGGACTAGACAACTAATTGTTGTGCCTATTAGTACTAGAGAACACACGCAAACTGTGAACCAATCTGTTGCAACATCCTATAAGAAAACAGTTGCAACAAACTCCACTGTCAAGAAACCTAGAAACATAATTAGGAAGATATATGAGATGTTATTATGGACATGCAGTTGGTGGTACCCTAAGTTTACACCACCCGAATACAAATGGAAACCAAAGTCAACAATAGGAAATGTCAACCTAAATGCTAGTATGCCTCTAGGAAATGAATCTAGAAATGCTAATATTTTGGAACACATGACTCCTAGGTGTTCCACTCTATCTAATACTACATTGTCTTCTAATTCTTTTGCAGCTCGTGAGATGTTTATTCAGAGTCGACTCTAGGGGCTCAAAGCACATACCGGAAACCTCAAAACTTCTAAATGATTTGTGGAGAAAATTTCTGGGCACCGGTGAAGTTTGAAATGTTCATTTGCTCGATTTTTGGTTATCGAGATTTGGTTCAAGGATCTATCACTATCAAACGGGTTTATTACGTCGAATGGCTTAATCATAATTTATTCTCCGTGGGTCAATTCTGTGATGCGGATTTGGAAGTTGCTTTTTGGAAGTCTACATGTTATATCCGTGATTTGAAGGTATATGATCTTTCACAGGTTCTCGGGGTACATTTGTATTCAATTACTCTTAAGACACAACATCTTCCCAATCCAAGTTTGCTTAATGGCCAATGCACATATTCAAGCATGGTTATGGCAGCCGTCTCCTCTCATCTAAAAACATTGTACACATCAACTTGCTTCGAAGTTTAATATTGTCACTGGCTTCTCAAAATTAAATTCGTCAAAGATCATATTTGCTTCTTCTGTGAGTTGGGAAAATGTAAAAGGAAAGGTCTTTTCACACTAAGATCCCGAGTTCAAAGTGGTTAAAAGTTCTATAGATGGACTATGTGTTCTATACGGGTAGAAGCATTATGGAAACGAAATTTATGTTATTCCGTAATTGTTGAGGACTACTCTAGATTCATTAGACTCACTTCTTAAGGTCAAAGACGAAACACCTGTAGTTTCTTGATTTCCTCACACTTGTATATAGGGAAATTCATGGGCTACGTTAGAAACAGTTCGAAACTGCAAAAGGTCAAAAATTTCTAATAAAAACTCTTCATGCATACTTTGCAAAAGAGGGTATAAGACACGAAACGTAACTTGCTCGACCAGTTGACAAAACGGCATTGACAAAAGACGGAAACCGTATCTTGTTAAGGTGATCGACAATTTCTAAAGCGCGCTAAAGTTCCCTTGTTCTTTAGGCTAAGCCAATTACAACAGAAATTTTACACAGAACGTTCATAGTAATTCTGAACATGAGAAAATACCTTACCACATCATCAATGGTCGAAAATCGTCTGTTAAGGTCTTTCATATTTTTGGCTCTCTTTGCTACATCGTCAAAGATGGTGAAAATCTTAATAAAATAAAAGAATAGGGTGATGCATGTATTTTTGTAGGGTATTCTACTCAGTCAAGAGATTTAAGAGGTATTTACAAGAGAAAACAAGAGTTGATATTTTGAAACAATTCATGTTAACTTTGACGGAATTGCTCAAATGGTGTAGATCACGTCATTTCTGATCCCATTCACATGTACGGAATACGGTACTTGACGAGACAGTTTATTCCGATACCAAAGTCAAAGAAAATGTTCATCAAGCAGCTGAGATAATAACAACGTCAAATGAGTTGGATTTGCTATTTAGTCCGATGTTCGATGCATTACTCAATGGAACTACTCTAGTTGTGTCAATGTCTTCCGTTGTATATGCTGCTGATGCTCCTGACAAACGTCAACATCATAACACAACTCACACTTTTATAACAACCATTGTTGCAAATCCACCTCCATTGAACATTCATACAACACCTCAAACTACAAATCAAGCACCAACTTAAGAACTAACTGTCACTGCCCCTAAGAACATTATTCAAGCACAAACCAATACCAAATGTGCACAAGTTGACGACGATGAATTTATCAACATCTTTAGTACACCGGTACAAGAACGAGGGGAGACATCGTCTCGTTATGTTGATTTGTCAAACATGCATACATTCTATCAACACCATCCTTCTGGACAACGTTGGACAAAAGATCACCAGTTAGAACAAGTCATTGGAAATCCTTCTCAATTAATTAGAACAAGACGTCAGCTAGAAACAGATAGCTCGTTGTGTATGTGGAATCACCGTAAGTCGAACCGAACCAAAGAACATTAAAGAAGCCATGGCTGATTCTGCATGGATTGAATCGATGCAGGAAGAACTTCACCAGTTTGATCGATTAGATATATAGGAATAGTCGACAGACCACTTTGCAAAAATGTCATTAACTTGAAGTGGCTCTGGAAAAACAAATGTAATGAGGAAAATACTGTTATTCGTAACAAATCTCGTCTTGTAGCCAAGGGATATGCTCAAAAGGAAGGAATTGATTTTGAAGAGTCATTTGCACTAGTTGCTCGGTTGGAAGCTGTCCGGTTGTTCATTGCGTACGCTGCACACAAATCATTTACATTATACCAGATGGACATGAAAACAACATTTCTTTACGGACCTCTGAAGGAAGAAGTGTACGTAAACCAGCACATGGATTTGTTGACCATATCATCTGACCCAAGTTTACTGTCTCAACGAAAGCTTTATATGGCCTAAAACAAAGCACCAAGGAGCGTGGTATGATGAACTCTCCAACTTCTTGGTATCCAAAGGATTTCTTAAAGGTTTCTATTGATCAACTTTGTTCATAACTAAACATGCGGGAAGACATATTGCTTGTGCAAATGTTCATTGATGATATCAATTTTTGGTTTACGAACCCAAAACTTTCAAATCGATTTGAAAAATAATGCGACAACAAGTTTGTAATGTCTATGATGGGGGAGATAACAATTCTTTTAAGGAATTAGATCCATAAATCCCCCTCATGGAAATCTTTATAAACCAAGTAGTATGCTAGAGATACTTAAAAATGCTATGTATGACCTCATGTGATAGCATCGGTACACAATGGTACAAAAACACCTAGATGTGGATATGAGTGATACTCTGGTGAGACAAATGAAATATCCATAGTATGGTTAGAGCACTATGTACCTAATCAGAGTAGACAGATGTTTTATATGCAAATGGTATTATTGTGCTCGTTATCAAGCGAACCGGACTGAGAAAATTCACTATGGTTAAGGGATCTTTCGGTACCCTTAAAGATTCCATAACATGGGTCTTTGGTATCGAAGGACACCGCTTTCGAACTACTAGCTTTTTAGATTCGGATCCACGCGTGCAGTCTCGATGTCCGTAAGAGCACATTGGTGGCATAAATTCATAGGTGGTGATAAGTTTAGTTGTTGATTCCTTCAAAAAAGCAGGGATGCACTTAATGTTTTAGCAGTATCTGAGTATGTGTTTTATCTGTGTGTGTGCTCAAGTTCTATGGTTGAGAACTCAGCTAACAGATTATGGCTTTCAACTTTGATAAATACCTATGTATGTGGATTCAAAGGCAGCCTAGCCATCTCGTGCAATCCAGTCCAATTCCGTACCAAGCACTCGATGTCAGATATCACTTCATAAAGGAAACACGGGTTGAAAAGGGTATTATTGAATATTCTTGTCAGAAGAATATGGGGACCTGGTTTATAAAGCTTGTCGTGAAGATAGGTTTAAAGTATCTTGTCAGACGACTCGGTTGAGATGTTTGACTTCAGATGGAACTGGAGGTTCTGGAAAATGAATTTGCTTGATCTATCAAACATCAATTTTGAATATTTTTTCTTCTCTATTTATTTTTGATTTATAAAATTTTTGAAAAAGAAAATACAAAAATATAAAAACAACAAAAAGAAAATAGAAAAATATAAAATCTAGAAAAACAAAATATAAAATCAGAAAATTTCAAAATACAAAAAGGGAAAGTTCTGAATGTCTATTGAAATCGATAACATTTACGTACCTAGAAATGTTGTCTAATTGTCAGGGTGTGTAAATGAAGCTTTGAGCAAGAGTTTCAAATGTTCAAAACATGGTCATTTCTAAATTTTTCACAATGACTTATTGACATTTCTGTGATAACTCTGACCCGGAAAGTAATAGGTAGGTCGCTTCAGGATCTTTCTTTCTAAAATATAGAAGATAAGTCTTCTATCGTGTGTTTTTAAAAATCGTTGAACACAATTTTCAAAAAAAAATAAATAATAATTTGAATGTCAAATTGTCTACAATATACTTTGTGGTATTTTTCCATAAAAAGTGGTATTTGTTTAAATTGTGTGATCAACACTCCCTTCCCCGAATAAGTTTTAAAGAATTGTAGTAAGGAGAATGTCAATTTATGTGAATCAATTTCTAAGGGGGAGCTTTTTAATACAAAGCCTTTTAATGTGTTGGGTACATCTCACAAATGTCAATTTTATGTATCCAAACACATTTTGTAAAATTAAAATGTTGAAACTTAATGTCAATTAATAGTATACACTGTTCACTAAGGCATCTCACTCCGTCTTCAACATTTTGTGGTGACATATCAATTTTTCATTCCAATGCCAAGTTTTAATAAATATTGGTATCCCACATATACTGTTGAATGGGAGCTATCTGGAAAATGAATTCATGCAATATCGTGGTATAATTTTTCTCCTCGTGGAATTTTTCATGTCAAATTTTTAATCTAATTGGTATTTCATAATTACTAAGTGTAATTTATTATTAAAAATTACTGGGGAGAAAAATGTCATAAAATTAATGATATAGAGGAATGTAATACTTTATGGACTCTAAGTGCAACTCTTTCCATTCTTGTGCTAAATAATTTCGAATCTCGCAGCACTGGTTGTAGGGGGAGTATTTCAAAATTGTCAGAAAAAAGGTTTTTAAGGGTTCGATCTCTATACCAACATCCAATTATCTCAAGACGTCGCATGAAGTCTTAGGTGGTTAAGGTTAGGTATAAGTTATGAACAACAGATCGGAGGGATCTACCCAAGGACAATCCATAGTTAGAAATAGTAGTCCTTAGGTATGATTGAAGATGAATGAGAATAAGGGAAAAATACCGACTAAGATTGAGCTAACACTGGAACAATCTGAAGAATACTAGTAATCTTTGATATTATACAAGAACTAAAGAGAGAAGTGGGTTGGAAAGTTTCTAGAGAGAGAAAGTAACATGGAATGGAAGATAATAATAATATGTGTGAAATGAGAAATGAAACAACCAACCACCCTCTCCAAGGCATGGAGAGGGTATATATTCTACATACATGGCCGGCCATGGGCCTTAACGGGCTTTCAATGGGCCTTGGGCCAGACTAGCTTACATAGATAATCATATAACAATAGGGGCATAAGAATATTTACTAACTTGGATGTGACCGTTACTTTTTGTTTCCAACAATCTTCCCCCAGGGAGATCACTCCATTTTACAAATTTTAATCTAGCATAACTTGCTATATCTCTTAGTCTTAGCTCGTAAAATTGATTTTATTGTGAATCATGTTGTAGTAATTTTAACTTAGCTCATGCTTGTTCCTTTATCTTTACTTGTAATTGGAGATGTGATCTTGGACTGTGAGATCATCTACAAGCATAATCTCGGGTTTGCCATATTGTGATCTTTGTCATCTTGTGATCTTGTAATTTGGGAGCTGACATGCTCATAACCATTCTTGATTTTTTGGACTTGGAATGCTTTAGTGTTACATCTTTCTTGAAATTCTTTAACTGTAAACACTTCATCACTTCGAGAAAGCGTTCGGTATTTAGAGTGACCGGGTAACTTCTTTGAACTTTTTGACTTTAAAACTTCGTCACTCAAGAAGACGTACGGTATCAGAGTAGCGGGAAGTCTTGAAACTTATACTTAAGCTTTCATGATGTCTTTATGTTTGTCGGTCGGGTATGAGCATGTGGTTATGAATCTTGTAAGTCAGCTGGAATCAGGTACCGTCACCACCATCTTTAAGTATCCTGCATTAAAACAGTAAGCAATAAAGAGGGGGGACGAATATGGGGGGCCCCCCCCGGGGGGGCGCTTGTCATTCGCCCGTGTTTGGTTGGAGTAACCTTCGAATCTGTGAGGATCGACTTGTGATCAGGTAGATTCAATTTAAGAAGAATCTCCTTGACAGGATGTAACACCCCCATTTTACATATAAGCGGAAGCTAATTAGGTATTACTTTTAAGGTACAACAGTTTATAATCATAGAAAGAATAAAATAGAGTATTTTTGAAAATTAAAGTTATCATTCATTATTTCTTCAGAGTTTTTACAAATGAGAGGTTCCCAAAATCTATACAATAAAGTTTGAATGATAACGTTTTTTATTCGTCATGTCCTCGCCACTCCGTGCCATTAGTTACCTGAGATAAAACATGCTAAAAAGTCAACACAAAAGTTGAGATGAATCTATAGGTTTTAAGTAAATGTATTTGAATGCAAATGCGATATTGGGCTTCATTATATTTACACCCGTATTGAAAACAATTTATTTTTTGCCATATTGCTAGATTCGAAGGCCTTAGGGTACTGGTGTTCGTTATAGCCCTGCGAGTACCTTTTCCAAAATACCCGTGTGATTTCTAATGATGTGCAATTGGTTACTCGTAACTGGCGTACCACCAAGGGGAGGTCCAGCCCAAATATACTCTATTAATACATTCAGCGCTTACACGGGAGTAATACGGTTCATGATTATGGGGATTTAAAGGCAAAGCAGTTACTTAGGCAATAGTAAATTGAAATAACATACAGAAATAATTGCATTCATGTTTATAGCATGTATCCCCCACGCGGGTTTATAAAAAGATTGAAATGCGAGGCTATGAACTCACCTGAACGGTTATAGGGAAATTGATAGCAAGGTATATGAAATGAATAGTAATAGCTTCGTCACAGGCAACCTGTGAATATATGCTAAGTCTTAGTTTGATTGAATATGTAATTTTTGAATATTGATGTTGATTTTGATATAAAGATTATCATAACACCGCTCGGGCCATCATAATTCAGAAGTCACTCGGTAAACGTTTGAGGAGCTAGGGCACTTTAAATCGTAAACCCAACAACTCAGTCAAAATGTAATACCAAGATCAAACTCCTTAATATGAAGCTCCCTAGTATTGTGGTATGATATGAATCCGGGACATGATTTTTGAAAGCACATGTTGTGAATGTATATTGTTATAACATAAGCAGTTTTACGAATTTTATTCAATATCTGGAATTGTTAAGCACGTCAAGTGTTAATCTATAAGTTATGTTTGGTAATGTTTTGAATGTGTTTTTATACTTTTTCAAAATGTTACATTTTAGACCCTTGAGTTTGAAAAGTGGCAGAATATACCCTTGGAGTTTGCACTTTTACGACTTTGGTCCCTTAAGTTTAAAAGATATACCAAGTAAACCTTGTACTTTAAAAAGTGACATATAGGACCATTGTAGTTTAATTGATAAAACGACACTTTTAGTTCTTTTAGTTATAAGTTTCTATAAAGTTACGATATAATCCCTTGTTAGATAATTTTTCAAAAACATGTCCATTTGCCATGACAGCTTATTATTAACATTTCAATTGACATGTATAAGTTATAATAACTAAAATATGAAATTTAACACAACGCAAGTTTAAATTACGATACGGTTAAGCTAGGAAGCAAACTGGTCATATTTGGGTTTTCATATGAAAACGCGCGTGTTTTAAGCTCAACATGCTTTCTTGACTTATCAAGCAATTATTTTAAGTGTTAGTTAAGCGTGATTGGGATAGATTATAACAAATAGTTTACAGTTAGTTATAGATTAGGCAAAAAAAATATGAAATTAGGGTTTTCATGTGTCGGTTTGGATCAAAAACGGTATTAACAACATAGGCTTTTGAGTTCAAAGCTTCATATTATTATGATTTTAGCATGATATATGAAAATTATAAGGGGTATGAATGTAAATATAAGCTTAGAGAACTGGTCTTGAGCTTTATAGCTTGAAATGGGTCGGAATCGGACTTTTTAGGCTTCAAATGCTTAGAATAACGACTTGGGGCTTCGTTTATGGTTTCTTTTGCTTCCTTTTCTGAACTTGAGCCACGTATTAAGACTCTTTTGGAATCTATTAGAGCAAAGGATTGCTTCTATGTAAAGGGTTATAGAGGAGGAAGTGGGGGATGAAGAAAAATGAAGTGTTATGGCTCCTATTTATAGTCGAACCACCCTTAAGGCTCAAGGTAAGCTTGTAATCTGAGATGGGACATGTGTATAAGCTAGGTAGGGATGTGGAGAAGCTAGTGTATGAGTTGTATAAGCTAGGAAGTAGCTTTGGTGAGTTGGTTTTGGTCTTGGTATGCCGTAGGTACAAAAGAAGAAACAAGAGCACATGTGATCAATTTTATATAATAAAGGATGAAGATATTTGAAGAGAGGTGCTTGTAAGCAGCTAGGGAGGTAAGGTGCTTAGTCATTGAGGTGCTTGTTTGCAATATAGAACTTTAAAATGGGTTAAAATGTGAAAAAGGGGTATACGGGTCCAATTAGGGCTCATAAGAGTTCGAATTGAGTTTTCTAGCTTGTAATTCGTGTACATTTGATTAAGAATGATAGGTTACTGATACTAAGACTTATATTAAGGATTATAATCAAAAGTTGATAGGTGGTTTGGGTTAAAATGGGTAGAAAATGAGTAAACGGGTCAAAAGTTCCAATTAGGGCACAATTAGGGTTTTCTAGATTTATTTCTTGTACATTATTGTTAATATGGTGAAATAATGATGGAATGGTTGTTTATGTTGTAATTTTTTTAATAATAACTTATTTGAGAGTTGTTTGGGTTACCAGTGGTTTATAAAATCAATAAGAGTCATGATTTAGAAACTAGCTCGGTTTAGGTTTTGAATAAGGGTTTTGAGTGTGAAATGATGTATGAAAGTTATGAATAGATTATTTAGCGTTTAAAAATTGTTTATTGACGTGTAGTAGCTTGTAACAAGTCGGTGGTGAGAGATGAAAACGGAGGTAAAACGACTATTTTGGAGATCATGCTTATGTGGGTATATTAAGCTTTTAAGGACTTGTACTTTGATTTGAAGAGATTTTATATTTCAATGAGATGTTATATTACTTGTACAGATGCTTATTAGTAGGTTGTGATTCCACTTTAGATGTCAACCTTCGTGGAATTAGGGGTTAATGGCATACGATAACGGTTTAAAGCCGTTTTGAACTATAGTTGGATTGGTACATTATAGAATAATGTACTTGTAAAAATGAATAATATGATATTGACTTGATATATTATGATGATTGACTGGAACATATATAAAGAGAGGATTGCAATATTTATTTGCCTGAGCCGTTAAAACTTTAGGTTATGCAAGAATGTTGTATATCGAGATATGGCAAAGTAAGTATGTAATAAAGCAAAAAAATTTCCTGAAAAAGGTGAGTTCAATATATTTGTAGTGTAATATCTAACTTAATAGTGGATATTTTACATTTATGAAATTTACGGGTGTTATAGTCCCCGTTTTTTACAGAAATCTATCCGAGATTTTAATTGAATTTCGAAGAGGATGATGAAAACGATGAGGATATTTAGCACGAATTTTATCTTCACGTTCCTATGTAAACTCTGGTCGCACTTTTAGAGTTTTATCGCACTTTGATTATAGGAATACGACTTCGCTTAAGTTGCTTGATTTCTGGATCCATATATTTCATGTCCTTCTTACAAAGTTGAGTTTTGTCGTCGAGTTAAGTTTCTTTTATTGGAATGAGAAAGATTCCATCTGATACAGATTTCTTGAGTATTAGAAAATGTGGATACTACTAAGCTTTTTAGGAAGCTCTAGTTTGTACGCCACTAGGTCAATTCATTCAAGAATTTTGAATGGTCCAATGTATCGGGGATTAAGCTTTCCTCGTTTTCCGAATCGAAAGATATCTTTGCAAGGTGATGCTTTCAATATAACACGATTGCCAACTTGAAGTTCTGAAGGCTTTTGCCTCACATTGGCGTAACTTCTTTGTCGATGCATCTTGCAAGTGTTGATGAATTTCTACGTCTTTTCAGTAGTTTCTTGAATTATTTCTGGTCTCGAGATTTAGCTGAATGCCGGAGTGATATCAAGAAATGATTATGAATTGTAAGAGAGTTGCAAATCATGTTGGATATAAATTTTGTAAATGAACAGATGATGACTAGATACTTAACCGTATGAAGGTAATAATGATAATAAGGACCTAGAGATCATTTGCTGCGGTTATCAACAAGTGTCTCAATGGTAAAAGCTCCTATGACAGTCTTCGTTTATCTCAAGCTCAAATCATTTGGGGCATGTACCATAAAAAGAATGTTGACTATGACTTTCTTCTGTGGGAGGACTTTACTTATCAAGTAGAGAATAAGAATATGAAGAAGGTTAATGTGTTGTACTACCCACGCTTCACCAAGCTTATTGTCAACTTCTTCATGTCAAAAGATCCATCAATTCCACAGAGGAACAAGATTAATTGGCACTATGCCAGGGATGACCCAATGTTCACCACAATCAATGTTATCCCCAGGCATGAGGATACACAGCTGTACGGTGCAATCTTGCCTAAGGAATTGACAAACGAGGACATCCAAAACTCTGAGTCCTACAAAGAGTAGTATGCTATCGCTTCAGGAGAAGTACCTCCAAAGACAAAAGCAAGTGTTCATAAGAAGAAAGCTGATTCTGATACAACACCAAAGGAGAAGCATCCCACAGATCCCAAAGACAAAAGAGTAAAACAAACTGGTAAGAAGACTGGCTCAGGAAAGCAGAAGCAACCTACTACAGGTTTAGAGACTCTCTCCGATATTTCTTTAACTGAAACTAAACAACTAAAGATAGCCATCAAGAGAAGTCGAATTCAGACACACAGCTCACAAGCAAGTGGCTCAGGTGATGGAGTTGATATCCTGTCAAAGGTTCCTGATGAGCAAGTACACGAGAAAATAGGTACAGATGAAGGAGCTGGTGACAAACCAGAGGTTCCCGATGTACCCGAACATCATTCTAATAGTGAGGAAGAGTCTTGGACCTTTAGTGACGGTGATGATGATGATGAAGATGATGATGCTAACAAAGACTTAGATGCACATGATGATGAAGATGATGATGATGCTAACAAAGATTTAGATGCACTTGATGATGATGATGCAACAGAATCAGATGATGATAGTAACAACATTAATCATCCAAACTTGTCTACCTTCTTAACTGATGATCAAGAAGAACAAGATGACGAAGAAGAACAAGAAGACGATGATGAAGATGAGGAAGAGATATCTGATCAGTTGGTACGCACACCATCAGATTATCAAACATCTGATGAAAGTGAGAAACAAAAAGATGATGACAGGGTTAAAAATGGTGAAGAAGACAAAGAAGGAGACGTGACGAATGTCGCTCTGGAAGGAGGTAATGTTGACATGACTGAAGCTGACATTACCAAAGACACAAAAGATGTCCATGTGACTCTCATGGCTGCTACTCCCGTTGTCCAACAGCAAAGTTCATCCGTGTCAGATCTAGTTTCAAAGTCCATCTCTCCTACTATGGATGAAGGTATTGACTCTATCCTGAATCCTCGTAAATAATCAACTACTTTAGTCAATGTACCTATTTTTGTAGCCACAGAGACTCCAGCTACCACTACAACAATCCCTCCACCGCTTTTTCCTATTACTCAATCAAGTCAACAAACACCTGATACCACCACCACCACAACTTATTCTTCCACAACACCGCCTCCAATTCCTAACTTTGCATCTCTATTCGGCTTTAATCAAAGAGTAACCGTGTTGGAATCTGATCTCTTTAAGCTTAAACAATCAAATCCTTTCGCTGAAGCCATTTCATCTATTCCGGGCATAGTTAATGAATACCTTGGTTCTAAGATGAAGGAAGCAGTAGATGTGGCTATTCAGCTCAAATCAAACAAGCTCAGAGAAGAAGCTCAAGCAGAAAATCAAGAATTCCTCAACTCACTTGATTCCAACATGCAAAAAATTATCAAGGACCAAGTCAAAACTCAAACATCAAAGATCAAGTCCAAAGTTGAGAAGTATGTTACTAAATCTTTGGGAGCTGAAGTGTTGATTCGTTCTACCAATCAACCTTAGACATCTTACGGAATTGCTTCCTCACTCTAAGAACTTGAATTAAAAAGGATTCTAATGGATAAAATAGAGGAGAATAAATCAATTGACAGATCAGATGTTCAGAAAAATCTTTACAACGCATTGGTTGAAGCCTATAACACAGACAAGGACCTCCTTTCCTCTTATGGTGATGTTCTCATTATTCCAAGAACAAGGGACGATAAAGATAAAGATGAAGAACCCTTCGCTGGATCAAACCGAGGGACCAAGAGTAGTAGATCAGGCAAGGAAGCTGAGTCATCCAAAGAACCAACTTGTAAGGAGAGCAGGACAACAAGTTCTTCGAAAGGGGCCTCCGAATCTCAACCTACCGACTTGAATGAGACTAGACATCTAGAGTTCATTACAGGTGATGATGATGTCATTCCTGCTAGAGAGGTACAGGATGAACGTCAATGGCACCATCCAACCTTTCCAACTCCTGATCGTAAATGGCACCTAACAAAGACTGTTTCTGATTTACCTCCTCAACATTGGATAACTGACTAAGCACAAGCTGTAGGCACTTAATCCTCTTTTGATGAGTTTATGGCTACTCCCATCGATTTCTCTGCTTTCATGATAAACAGACTCAAGATTGATCATTTAACTCAAGAACTGCTAACCGGTCCTACCTATAATCTCATAAAAGGTACGTGCAAGAGTGTAGCTAAATTGGACTATCACTTGGAAGAAGTCTTTAAAGCTACTAATGAACAATTAGATTGGAATAATCCTGAAGGAACGCCATATCCCCATAATCTAAGCAAGCCACTACCGTTGATTCCAAATGCACGAGGACATCTTGTTATTCCTTTCGATCATTTCATCAACAATGACCTTGAATATCTAAAAGGAGGAAGCTCAATTCGAAAGTACACTACTTCCATAACAAAGACGAAGGCTGCTGATTATGGTCAAGTCAAATGGATTAAAGATCGGATCCCTAGAACTACTTGGAGTGTGGTACCAATAGACTACGACAAACACGCCTATTGGGGGTACATACCACTGGGGTCCAAAACGTCAGAGATTCTATAGATATGCTACCAACATGGAAACTTCCAAGGATGTTTACTCAAGGTACATGATCATCGCGGTTATCAGTCTCAAGACCATGAAATTCTTCGGTTATAGTCATTTGGAAGAGATTACGGTTCATCAACAGGATGATGTGCTATACAAGTTTCGAGAAGGCGACTTTAAGAGACTTCGTCGCCAAGACATTAAAGATATGTTACTTCTTCTTGTTCAAGGCAAGCTCACCAATCTCAGTCTGGATGATTGATATGCACTAAATGTGGCTCTGAGAATGTACACTCGAAGAATTTTCATTCAAGAACATGTGGAAGATCTACAGTTGGTCATCGAAAGCTATCAGAAAAAGATCAACCTCACAAGACCAGACACAACACGACCTGATCTCAGAAAAATGACTCCCTACACAATCCTGATGTCCAAGGCATTATCTATTAAGACGAATTAAGTAGAAACCGGTTAATGCGCACTTATGAACTTCACAAGTTCAGTGATGGCACACTTAACCATGTTCGTACAACTCTCAATGATATTGCTACCGGAATTCAGATGGATTATTTACCGGGAAGAATATGGAGGGTCCACCAAGACAAGAGGAGGGCTCGGTGTGATTATAAGGGTTCCATTGACAGAAGCACAAAGATCAAAGTTGATGTGCAGCTTGGAGACGTTTTCAGGAGTAAGACTGACGGGAGACCTCGACTGCTCGAAAGGACCAATATGATTTATTCATATGTTGTTTCCTCATCTTTTATAAGTCAATCCTAGTACATAATAAACAAGTAATATGTAATATAAGTAATTGAGACTTATGTTGATAATCAGGAGTGCTCGAGTACAAATTTTTCAAGAATTTCTTAGTAAAATTAAAAATTTTCAATATTATTGTACTCTGCACTGTCTTACATATCCCTCATAATTTGAGGGGGAGCATTAAAATGTTCCTATAAGTTATTCTGTAACATTTTGTCCCCGGACTTTAATTATTTGAGATATCCAAGAATATCAAGGATAAACATTTGATAAGGAATAAAATGTGATTAAACTGCATCAAAACTTGTATCAAAAATAGTGATCATATATAAAGGCCTCAGTACACACTACAGCTTAGCAAAGTACTAAGATATCGATTCACATGTTTAAGGGGGAGCTTTTAGTGATAAAGGAAAACTCTTAAAGTGTAAATCTTTTTGATATTTATATCAAACCTTTTGATTGAATTTGTCATGTTTTTGAAGGATTTGGATGGAATACCCAAAAGACGCGACCATGTTCTATAAATGTTATGGAATATAAGTGGTTAGGCATAGTAATGATTCAAAATCACCATATTCCATCCAGAACCAGAGGGACTACCCAGTGATATCCACTATTAGTGTATAAGTCCTTAAGTATTGATCAAAGGAGAAAAAGTGAGAAAAAGGGAAAATGCCGACTGAGTTGTAGCTAACACTAGAAACACAAACCCAACAAGGTGTTAGTTATGAAGTACACTGTAAGTATTAAAGGGTTGAAGAATAAAAAGAAATTAAAGGATAAAAAGGGTAGAAAGAAAGAAGCCCTCCATACACATAGGCAGAAACCAGGGTCAATACATAAACTGCGAAAAATGCTAAGTGTTGTCTGGACATGACGACTACATGGACCCTCAGTGACACTATGCACAGACCCTCCCTATCCACTTAAGTCTCTAAAAGACTCATTGTTTCAATTTCTTCACGGGAGATTACAACGCATTTTTATTGACTTTTCTTCACACCGAGTATAGTGGATATAGAAAAGGAGGCATCTGCTCCAAGCCTCCGATACTAAAAACAAGTGCACTATGAGTCTAGACCAAAAGAGATCATCCATCAATCTCGATTAGGACACTTGTCAAAGTTCTGCTTGCTAATTCACAACAATGTGAATTACAAGATATAAAATTAAAGTCATACCGCATATATCCTTGTGTTTGCCAAAACATCTAAGTGATACTTAATAATTCACAATTAAGAGTGGAAATCCTGCTTGAGCCAACATTAAACAAGCTCACATGGTAGGTGACTTGTGCGTTCTATAACAAATCGAAACTTGGTGATAACTGAAAGAAACAGGGTGCATTCAAATAGAATCAAACTTGTTCCAGGATAAGAATGAGACGGATTGATGATGACTATTTGAAATGAATTACACTCGTCGATGTGTCACAAAACCACTTAGTCAGAATTGACATATAGGTGAATTGATTTTCAATTCACTTTTCTATTCAATCGTTGAGAAAGTGTAACACACTGGTTTACTCTATCGTGCTGTTCGTAGTTTGAACGTTTTTCGGAAAATGTGAACATGCTAAGTTTGGATTAATCTAAATCAAACGTGAAAGAAAAGAGATTCTATACATTAAGTTGAAATCCCTGTCAAGGATATTCTTCTTACATGAATCTAACCTATCATAAGGTCAATCCTCACGGATTTGAAGTTACTCTAACCAAACACGCGTACGAAGTATAAAGCCAAATCGTCCCGCCCGCTTTATGCTAACTGATTTAATGCAGGATACTTAAGAATGGTGGTGAAGTACCTGATTCTACTGGCGCTACAAATTCATACCCACAAGCTCATACCCGACCGTGACAAAACAAAAAGACATCATGAAAGAGCTCAATTACATGTTTCAAAACTTCTCACTCGAAACCGAACATATTTCTCGAAGTGACTAAAGTGTTAAAGTTAAAGAATTTCAAGAAAGATGCAACATTAAAGCTTTCCAAGTCAACAAATCAAGAATGGTATGAGCATGTCGGTCCAGAAGTCACAAGATGGCAAAATGAGATTATGCTTGGTTGATGATCTTACAGTGCTCAAGATCATATCTCCACTTACAAGTAAAGATAAAGGAACAAGCTCGAGCCTAAAGTCAAAGATTACTACAACATATTCACAAGAGAAAGTCAAGTTTACGAGCTAAAGACTAAGAGATATAGCATAGTATGCTAGGTTTAAATTTTGTAAAATGGAGTGACCTCCCTTAGGGGGAGATTGTTGGAAACAAGAAAAGTATCGGTCACTTCTAAGTTGTAATAGTCTTAGCCCGTAGTTTGTTATATGATTAGTCTAGTAAGCTAGTCTGGCCTAAGGCCCATGGAAAGCCCGTTAAGGCCCATGGCCGGCCATGTATGTAGTATATATACCCTCTCCATGCCTTGGAGAGGGTGGTTGGTTGTTTCATTTCTCATTTCACACACATATAATATTATCATCCATTCCATGTTACTTTCTCTCTCTAGAAACTTTCCAACCCACTTCTCTCTCTAGTTCTTGCATAATATCAAAGATTACTAGTATTCTTCAGATGCAATGCAAGAGGAGCTTCTACAATTTAAACTTCAAAAGGTTTGGACTCTGGTGGATTTACCTAATGGCAAGAGGCCAATTGGAACCAAATGGGTCTTTAGAAATAAGAAAGATAAGAGAGGAATTGTTGTCAGAAACAAAGCAAGACTGGTTGCACAAGGTTATACCCAAGAAGAAGGCATTGATTATGATAAGATTTTTGCTCCTGTTGCTAGGATAGAAGCAATCAGGTTATTTTTGGCCTATGCATCATTTATGAGGTTTATTATGTACCAGATGGATGTGAAGAGTGCCTTCTTATATGGTACTATTGAAGAGGAGGTATATGTTTGCCAACCTCCTGGTTTTGAAGATCCATATTTTCCTGACAAAGTATATAAGGTAGAAAAAGCTTTATATGGTCTACACCAAGCTCCTAAAGCTTGGTATGAGACCTTGTCTATCTACTTAATTGAAAATGGATTTAGAAGAGGCACTATTGATAAGACTTTGTTCATCAAGAAGGACAAAGGTGATATATTATTAGTACAAGTGTATGTTGATGATATCATCTTTGGATCCACAAAGAAGTCTTTATGTGATGAGTTTAAAGGGTTGATGCACAAGAGATTCCAGATGAGTTTTATGGGGGAACTCACTTTCTTCTTAGGGTTACAAGTACAACAAAAGAAGGATGGAATCTTCATTAACCAGGACAAATATGTGGCTGAAATATTAAAGAAGTTTAATTTTGCCACTGTGAAAACAGCAAACACTCCTATGGAGCCTAACAAGGCATTGGTCAAGGATAAAGAAGCTGACAATGTGGATGTTCATTTATACAGATCAATGATTGGATCATGATGTACTTAACAACTTCTAGGCCTAACATAATGTTTGTTGTGTGTGCTTGTGCAAGGTTCCAAGTTACACTTAAAACCTCATGTCTTCATGCTGTGAAGAGGATCTTTAGATACTTAAAAGGTTAACCTAAATTAGGCCTTTGTTATCCAGAGATTCACCATTTGACTTAGAAGCTTTTTCAGATAGTGATTATGCTGGTGCTAGCCTTGACAGGAAATCCACAATAGGAGGTTGTCAATTTCTTGGCAAGAGGTTGATTTCATGGCAATGTAAGAAGCAGACTATAGTTGCAAATTCTACTACTGAAGTAGAGTATGTTGCTGCTGCTCATTGCTGTGGATAGGTGCTATGGATCCAAAATCAAATGCTTGATTATAGGTTCAACTTCATGTACACCATGATTTATATTGATAATGAAAGCACCATTTTCATTATGAAGAATCTAGTGTTTCACTCTAAAACCAAGCACATAGAGATAAGGCATCACTTTATCAGTTGAGAAGAAGTTGATTCAAGTGATCAAGATTCACACAGACTACAATGTTGCAGATCTTCTTACAAAAGCATTTGATGTTAGCAGGTTCAACTTTCTAATTGCTAGCATTGGATTACTTAATCTCTAAAGATGTGCTTGTCTCAGAAATGTATTTGGAAGTAAAACTGGTAGTTGTAAGATTAATGTTGCTAGGCAGGTTTTAGTACTGCTAGGCAAAACATTAGTACTGCTAAGTATAATTAGTACTGCTAGTTATATTTAAGATTTCTAGTTAAAAATTGTTAGTCATAATTAAAACTATTAAACAAGATCTACTTTGGATTGTGTATTCTTGGTTTTGGACTAACATTTGCAGGCTAAGAATATTGAGTACCTGGTATTGAATTGAGGGGAGGACATGCAATATCAAACAAAGGTGTGTGATGAGTCAACACCTAGGTAATTTAAAAGAGGTCGGGACACCAAGATACCTCAGTGTAGGATCTCGATTATCACTTCATAACATATAACGAATCGAAGAAGAAAAGAGAAGAAGAAATGATTTCTAGAGAGAGAATCTAGTGAGAGAGTTGAGAGAGAATTGAGGAAAAAGAGAAAATGAAATATTATAAATGAAATCAACCAACTTTTCCTAGGAGGAAAAGTTACTTATATACCCTGACACATTAAGTGACATTCAAGATATTTGACTAGGACCCGGGCTCGGGTTTTGCTTGGGATTAAACCCAAAACATATACAATATTAGATTAACTATCGAGCCCGATTCTTGATACTTTCCTATTACAACATTAACTAATTGATTGACCGAGACTAAAATACATAATGGACGAACTTCATGTTCGACTCAATATTTTGAGGCTAACAAAGATTATAATGACCAAAGGGAAGCAGTCACCCCCTTTTTCCCAAAAGAATGAACTCCAAAAGTAGGAGTCTAGCTAACGACTCTCTTAAAAAATTAAGCGCTTCTCGGGAGGCAACCCATACTTTACTTAAGTGTGGAGGAGTCCCTCCTCCATACAATTCTACTCATTTCCTTTATTTATTTTCTCAAAAAAACAAAAATAATATT
>BQNB010062588.1:0-32066 GCA_026074375.1 Tanacetum coccineum
AAAAAAGTTAAATTAAAAGTGTGTATAGAAACGTGTGTAAAAACGTATATAAAAACGTGTGTAAAAAACGTGTAAAAAAGTTAAATTAAAAGTGTATATAAAAACGTGTGCAAAAAAACGTGTATAAAAAAACGTGTGTAAAAAAGTGTATAAAAACGTGTAAAAAATGTAAAAAAAAAGTGTAAACAAAGTGTAAAAAACATGTAAAAAAACGTGTATAAATTTTAAAAATAATAAGATAAAAACAATTTTTAAAAAAGTCAAATTCTCAGTTAATTATAAAAGTCATCTAACTTGACACTTTTTGTTATTCTATGTAGCCATGATAAGCGATCGTTAGTCTAAAGGACTAACGTTGCAATGACAAACCTAACGATCGTTAGCTTAACCTGCTCCAGCAGGTCAAGCAGGTCACCGCTACACACAATGTACGAAATCACCAGGTTTAATGATTTAATAGGAAGAAAAAAAGATGGCTACACAGAACGGTAAAAATGGACAAGTTCGATGCATTTTTAAGTCATTTGCCCTTTAATAAATCCACAAAAATAAATCGAGAAAAATAAAATATTTTTGATTTTTTTAGTTTTATATAAAAGAAAATGAAAATAATAAAGAAATGTAAAATATATATTCACAAAAAACGATAACTTCACGGGGAAGGTCTTCAATGCACTAATCTTCAAACTTCAACGCGATAATCGTTTCACACTTCCCCGGCAGCGGTGCCAAAAATTGATTCGTATAAGCTAATCACTCTTGTGAAAGAGTAATAAGCTAATCACTAATAAAATATATTTTAGGAAAGTATTGATGAGAAAATTACCCTTAGGAAAGGATAAAATTCAAATCGTTCCCGAGTCGTTTTCCCAACGAAGCGTGAATATTGAAAATCTTGTTTCGGTTCGTGATCGTGTGCTTGATTATTCAATATTTTGGATTTTAGATTCTAAATCTAATAACGCAAAGGGAAAGCACATAAAGGCACGCTAAACTAGAAATAAAGGCAATTTAAACTTCTAACGACATTTAAAACAATTAAAAAGTAACTAATATTAACTAATTAACTTAAAAATGACAAAATAAAACTCTTAAAACTCAAAATGCAAATTTCTTAATCTAAAATGTCCTAAACTAATTTTTAAAAACAGAAAATATTTTTTTATAAAATTTTAAACTAATTAAAACTATTTTTAAAATCAAATAAGACTAAAAATTAAACTAAAAATACTAAACTTAATCCTAAAAATTTAAGAAAATTTCTAAAAATACTAGATACTAATTCTAAGGTTTACAAAGAAAAACGAATCAAAAAGCTATCACTAATAAGCTGCTAAAAATCATTAAGCAAAAATAAGCTTAAAACTAAAAATGTATAAGAAATAAATGGTCCGTTGCATTAATGAAAAAGACCCAAGGGCACAGTGTTAAGGTGTGTGTGTGTTCTGAGGGGGAGGTCACAGGTTCAAGTCCTGTGACTGTCCCTTTTTGTAAAACTTTTTAAAAAATTTTCTTTTAGAAAAAGCTATAGAATAAGCTAAAATAAGAAACTTTAATAAATGACTAAATTGCCAAAACTTATTTATAAGCTAGAAAAAGACAATTAAAAGTGACAGTTTAGCTTAGTAAAGAGTTTTAGATAATATGCTAAAACTGTTTGGATTTTTTTGACTCAATAAGCAAAAAGAAAACTAATAAGCTAAAAACAAAACTAAACCTAGACCTAGTAAGCACTAAGGACTGGAATAAGCAAAAATAAAAAGCTAAAAAGCACCCAAAAGGCATTAAGACACTTGACAAAAAAAGAGGTTTAAAGGACTTTTGACAAACTTTTAAGCTAAGATTATGAACTAAAAAGCACTAAGAATAAGCTAAAAGGTGAAAACAGATTTAGTACTAGAATCTAATGACTCAAATAGGCTAGAAGAAAGCAAATTGGTTAAGGAAATAAACTAGAAAAGACAAATGAAAATAACAGTTTATACTACTATGTTTTTGGCTTTTTAGAGATGATATGACTACTTTGCAGCTTAAAATTAAGACTGAAAAACAAAATTTGACAAACTGAAAACTTGAAACAGATTGAGAACTTACTACAATTAGCTAAATGTAATCACAATTAACCAAAGAAAAGCTAGAATCTAACTACAAATGATCTGCAAATTTTGGACATTTAAGAACAACTAACAACCTATCTAAACTTTATTCTTTTTTATCTAAGACACTCAAAAGGTTTTTCTAAAAACTTAAGACTCAAAACATAATGATATTGAAACTAATGAAACTAGTTTTGAACTCAATAACCACACCTCAAATACATTTTTAAGAAAATTTAACAAATAAGCTGTTTGAACAACCTTTGAACCTGCAGCCTTAAATTTTTAATACAAAACACTTCAAAACTTAACAAATCTTATTCACATGTTATGGAAACTTATATTTAGACTAAATAAGAGTTTTTGAAAATCATTTTGATTCTAAAAACAAGCTTAACACTGTTTTACTATATGTAAACTACTTATCCCAAACACCCCTTTAAGATTTGAGAATCATTCAATAAGCTGAATCAGACCTAAATAAGCTTCAAATAATGAAAACAGATTAAGATCTAAGCATATTAAGGATAATTAAGCAAAAACTTTGGAAATTTAAGCACCAGATATTAAGATAAGCTAATAAGCAAATTTAACTAAAAATGGACAGATTCTTTTAAAACTCAAAACAAGCTATTATAAACTAGATATAATAAGCTTCTATAAGATTGAATAAGCACATTTAAGCAGTTATAAGCACAGAATAAGCTGATTAATAAGCTAGAATTGAAATTAAGCTAAAAAGGAAAAAGTAATCATACCATGTCTTTTGCTCAAAACAAGGACTAAAACTGCTCTTTAAAGCTTAATCTATAAGCTCTAGTTTATTTTCATAAGTTGGTACAGTCCCATAAGCCCTTCCATTTCTGGCTTATCATCCACATTTTAGCATAACTGACTTTTAAGAGGATTTAAGTGATTAGCTTATTCAGTTAAGCTTTAAGAGAGCTTAACTGGATAAGAGATAGCTTTTGAGGTAACAATAGCTTATTAAGCTTATTAAGTGATTTCTAAACACATTTGAACAAATTTTGCATAAAAGTAAAACAAATGAATTCAATACACAATTTAAAATGAAAGTGAACTTTTATTAATTGAAAAGTGATTACAAGCTTTAAAAACAAATTTACATTAATAAAAATACAATAAGCTGGAAGATTAAGTTAAACTACACTACTCCTACACTACTTAATAACTGTGTGATTTCCAGCCTCTATTTATAGATGATGAGGAAGGTTCTAGGCCATGAGGAGCGTCCCAAAAGCTCTAATCTCATCCCTTGATTGCTAACAAACTCCAAATCCATCCATTTGAGCCCTTAGATTGCCTCCACGTATTTTCAACCAATAGGATACCTCAGGATTTTTAGCTTGGCCTGGGTATGATGTCTGAGGTACCACGTTGGCCTTCTAGATGGATTCGTGTGTGGAGGGAGTGGGTAAACCCTGTTTACTCGTTGTAGTAAAAGAGATGATGAAAAGTACATTTGAGCGCGTTATTACTTTAACTTGGATCCAGGCTTTATGGTTTGGGCTTTTATTTGGGCTTGGACTGGATATAAATTGGACTTAGATAGGATTTGGAATTTTAGACTTTTAGGCTTATACATTTTTTTCATTGACTTAGTAAATTGAACCCGTCCAATAAATGGGTCCAGGTAAGCCCATAGAAATAAATGAGTCCTCGGCTTCGTTTTCTTACTCGGTTCCAATCTCGTGCTTGGTTTTGTCCTTTTTGGCTTTATTTTTGTCCTTTATTTGAATATCCGTTACCTGCCCAATAAAATTAACAAAACAGAAAATACAATGTATTTTCTATTTGTTTTTGGTCATTTAAGCTCGTTTTAATAAGGAAAATTGATATGTGATTAAACAAATATAAAAAATTGATGCACATATGTAGGGGGAGCATTTCTGAAATGTTTTAACTATCAAAGTACAAATGTTTTGATTTATATCACAAGTACTTTGATGGATTTTCAAATGGTTTTATGGCTACAATGGTAATACCAAATGACCGACCAAGTGATAATTATCAGGGAGATATAAGGCGATTAATGTTAGGTATTTGTTCCATGATCCAGCCAAAACTGGAGGGATCTACCCAAGGACACTCCAATAGATAGAGTAGAAGTCCTTAGGTATATGTTATCCAAGGTATGAGTTATCACCAAAACAAACCTAACATGGTGATAATGAGGACGCGTTGGTTTAACATTAAAGGGGTTGAAGAATTAAAAAGAAATGTAAGGATAAAGGGTGTAAAGAAAAAATCCCTCCATACACTTTAGAAAAAAACCAGGTCAATACATATGCTATCAGAATCACATAGTTAATTGTTGGTATTGAAGATAGTCATCATGGACCTAGTGATGCAATGCACAACCCTCCCAACTACTCAGACTTCTCTCAAAAGAAGTTTGTTTCATTTCTAACAGAGATCAACACATTTCTATCGACTTTCTCACTCTGAGTTAGTTGATATTGAAAAGGTGGCAGTCTGCTCCAGCCTTCGATCACTAAAACCAAAACGCACTTATCGAGTCTAGAGCCAAAGAGATCAATCTATAAATCTCATTAGGACACAAATCCAAAATGCGTTTGTTGTTTCCAAACTGTGAAGATAAATGGTATATAAGAGTCCTACGCATTATCCTTGTGATATTGCCAGAACATTCAGAGTGATATTCTTAAGTACTCACAGTGACGAATGGAAATCCTTCCAATGTCAACATCAAACAGCACTGAGGTAGGTGACTTGCGAGATTCTATATGAATCAAGCTTGTGTAAAATAGATATCAATTTGGTCTAGTAAATGAATTGATGACTTAATTAGTAAGATAGTAACTAACTAATTCACTCTTATTGTGTCGTCTGCTTTGAGACGTTCTGATAATGAGAACAAGCTAGCGCAGCTGGAAACCATGTTACGAAGATTATTTGAATCTACCTAATCATAAGCATAATATTCGTACTGTAAAAGGGGAAATCAGAGGTTATCACAACCGAACCTGGACGAATGGCGGTTCCCCATTCCAGCTGAGTCGGATTCAGAACCGCATGCTCATACACAAGACATAAAGTTTCAAGTAATCAAGAAAGCTCAAGATAAAGACTTCTGCTACTCTGATGATCAACATCTTCCTTAAAGTCACAAAGTATTTAAGTTAAAGAGTATCAAGGGAGATTGTTAGACGGCTTTCAAGATAACTCAAAGTATGAGCTTGTTGGTCTAAAGACACAAGATCACAAGAAGGCAAAGTGATACAAAGATAATGAAGTGATGATGCAAGATTTATGATCTCATGAAGTTCAAGATCACAGTTTATCATGCATGATGGATCAAGATCAAGCTAAAAGATCAAAGAACACTACATATGATGGAAGATAAAGTATAAAGATTCAAGACTACGAGCAAGACTAAAGAACATTCGTAGAATGCTAAGTTTAAGTCATTTGTAAATTAAAGTGACCCCCCTTAGAGGGAGATTGTTAGGTATTAAGAAAAGACTCGGTCACTACCAATATATAAGTTCTTAGCTCGTAGTATACGCAATATTAAGTTTAGTAAGGAAACAGGCCGACCCAAGGACTATCCATGGAGTCCACGCCCTATCTCGTGTTATGTAACTATAATTACCCTCTATGCACATGGAGAGGGTGTTGGTTTTCTCACATATTATGCTATTACACTCTCTTTCTCTCTCTAAAAAACTAACCAACCTCTTTCTCTCTCTAGATTCTCTTGCTATATTCATTGTATGTATGTTTGATTCTATTCTACAACCAATTTAAAGGATGTTAGGAATCCAAAAAAAGGATCAGTCAGTCCACGTATTTTACGTTTCTAACTCATACTCCACAAACTATTATTTAGTAAGCTAACCGGGCCAAAGCATAGAAAGCCCATGGCAAGCCCATAGAAATCCTGATTATCTTTTGTATAAAATCCCTCTCTATGCATGGAGAGGGTGCTGGTTATTCATTTTTCACACATAATATTACAAGTTTACTTTCTCTCTCTAAGTGCTCATCCAACCTACTCTCTCTCTCTCTAGTTCTTGCATATAGTAAAGATTACTTGTATTCTACAATTGGTATCAAGAGTCATGGAGTGGTGTGTTTAGATATTGTGTTTGGTTTTGGTTCATAAGTTTTATCTTAAAAAAACACATATTTTTTGATTTTTTTCTTGTTTTCTAAGCTTAAATTAGACACTAAAAGATCATCTACATAGGTAGCTTTAATCTAGTATCTTTGGATATAGGTGTGTATGCTTAGATTCATAGAAAAATATCTTAGTTTTATGTCTTTTGTGTTCATTAGCTTTAAAAATGTCAAAATCTTGATTTTAAATTTTTTTGGCTTAAAAACCTTAAAGTTGTCATTTTTCTTGTCCCTGTAAGCTTAGTAACACTTTTGGTACAAAAAATTTCAGAAAACAATCGTCAAAAACATGTCTTTTTGAGTTTTGAAAAAGTGGGTTTCGTGTTCGAATCGAACTAGTTTTAGAGTGTAAACCGATCTTGTAGATTTCCAGTTTGAACCGATCTAGTCACATTTCAGTTGAAACCGAACAAGTGTATTTTCAGTTGAAACTGATCTAGTGTATTCTCAGTGGAAACCGAACCAGTAACTTGTAGTGTAAACCGATCTAGTCATTTTATAGGTTGAACCGATCTAGTAGATTTACAGTTTGAACCGATCTAAATTTCCAATTGAAACCGATCTAGTCACTTTTAGTTCAAACCGATCTAATCAGTTTCAGTGGAAACCGAACTAGTCACTGATAAGTGTAAAATACACATATCTGTTTGTATCTAAAATAACCGAATTCATACTCTAACCCAACACGAAAGTACAATAAAACAAGACCCAGAACGCAACGAAACGGACTATTGTGACCCATAAAAATATACAGCCACACCGCCGCGTCCCACACCATTTCGATATAAATGTAGAAATTTAAAACGAGGGTTAATTTCGTGTTCGCAATCGCACTAGTGTATTAGCATTAACCCGCAACTATGACGAAATCCAGTTTAGTAACCTTATACTAGTCACATTACAGTTGAAACCTGTGACCAATATTAATATTCAGTGACACTGATACAAGTGACTATCTCAGAGAAACCGAACCAGTCACTTGTAGTGTAAACCGATCTATTACAATTATATATGTTTGAAACCGAACTAGTAGAAATACAGTTATGTAACCGTGATCTAAATTTCCAAATGAAACCGATCTAGTCACTTATAAGTTCAAACCGATACAAAATCAGATTCATGTGTGGAAAGCCGAACTCTTCACTGAAAAATGTATAAAAAAACACTATCTGTATTGTTATCAAAAATAACCTAAATAAAACCCAAGAACAGACCAAAATGGCAAAAATAAGCTTGTATTTGAGAGTTTGTGTGTGCCAAGGAACGGTATCTATCAAAAATCACAATAAAACAGTCAAAAACGGCAAGCCACTTACACGTGACTCAGACGAGTATCAAGAAGAAGCAAAGAATCAAAGCCTAAGCCAGAAAATTCAAGCCTCATTCAAATCCAGTCCCAACATGGTCCAACAAAAGTCAACCAAATAAAAGACAAAACCCCCCAGATAGACCAATTTCACCCCTACGTTTCATAAAGTCCAAAAATAGCCCCTCAAACCTTATTGGGCCTAAAAACCCTATGTTACTATACCCGGAAACCAAAAGCCCATTTTCTTAGCCTAAAACCTAGCCCAATACTCTTTTTAATAAAACCTTCAAGGGACTAAATTACATTTTGCAAAGTAGTTTTACACTACATCTGGGATAACAAAAGTACAGTGACCATTTTGTGCAAATTCACTCACCTAACTATCAACTCCGATTTTAAAAACTCATTATTCAGTTAAAAAGAAAGAAAAAGGCGCCAAAGGGGTATTCACTATTCACCCATCCCTTCCAAATTTCACCATGGTAAAACGAGAGGGCAAACAAGAATTGATGGGCATAAAGGGCAATTCAAGTTCTCTATTCAAGGATAGCAGGGAGAAATCAGTCATTCCAAGGCTTCTCATTGGCTAACTCAAGCTATCATCACCAACCCGTGCAAAAGAGAACAGAATAGGAAAGTATGATATTATTTGCTGGGATCACTCACATAAGTAGCACAAGTGAGCCTCACATGGATTGCCAGCTTGGCAATCCGTGTGAGGTCACTTAATGATCCAACGGCTCAAAACATAGATCCAATGATTGGTTGAAGTGGATGGATGAGATTAAAGGATTGGAGAGCAAGGCAAGAGGCTAGAATGTTCCTTCTAAGACTATAAATAAGCCCTCAGCTCACACATACGGAGTGTGAATTTTTATCTTTCTTTTTCTAGATTTTTAGTCACCTAGGTAAAGCTTTTTAAAATTGCTAATTTGTAGACTTTCTTTAATCAGTTGTAATCCACTTTAATATAATGTAACAACAAGGTTTTCAGCTTAATAAATTCGGTGATTGCTTTACATATTCTTAATCTCTTTTTACTTAGAAGCCTCCATTTTCTTCACAAGTAACCTCAATAAGATAACATAAGCTCTCAAGAAGTCTATAAGCTTTGATTTGAGCTTAATATACTGTCTAAATCTTATCTAACAATTTAATCAGATAAAGGTCAATTTACCTTAGCAAATTTTGGATATGAGCTTATTTTTAAGAGAATCAATAAGTGAAGGATTCCTCTATGGTGACTATACTCCTACTTATTTATAAGGCAAAGTAGAGCTTGTATCTATGCCAATTGTGGTTCCTCTTGTTTAGCTAGAGGCCAAAGTAAGTTGTCCTTTTTAATTTCTAGCTTAAATAGTAAATTAATTCGCCCATTAAGAAGATTTCTTTAAATTGCTTAAACTATCTGCTTATTTAGTTGCATATTATAGGCTTAATTAGTTTCAATTTGCCGTTATTTAGTCAAGTATGCCTATCTATTTTTGCTTATCATAGTTTAGATCTCAAAGTTCATGTTATTTTCTTAAAAATCTTAGAAAAAATCAAAAATATCAATATATCTCTTAGATCTGCTTTATAGCTTAATCAGTTGTTGATTTGTGTTTGTCTAGTTTGTTATAATCTGATTTTCATCTGGTAATTAGGATTTATAAGGTAATTTTCATTTTAAAGCTTATGTCAAGTTTGTCATTCACTTTAAGGAGTGTTTGGTAAAAGTTAGTTTGACCTGAAAAAGTCAAATCCATTTGGTCCTTTTTCTCTAAACAGCTTAGCTTACTCAAGTCATTTAGTGTATAAGAGGTTTTAGGGGTTAGTTTGCATTAAAAATCATTTTGAGGCTTATTATGTTCATTCCTGCACCAGGGTACTTTGTTCCTTAGTTCTTGTTTGTGAAAATCTAATCCAAGCCACTCAAGGCTTGGATATTTCTTGTTCTGTGTCCTTTCACTCTAGTTGAGTGTGTCTAAGTGCAGGTTTACCCCTTAGGTAACCTGCACTTCTTAGTTTGTGCTTGTGCATAGTGCATCAGCAGGAACACTAGCAGTTCCTGCTGTCACTTTGGTTTACATTTTTAGCTAGGTAATCCTAGGACTTAGGTTTTAAAATTCAAGTAGGTTATAGAGTAGTTAAAGCTTAACATAGATTAGGGTCTAGTTCTCATTTTGTAGCTTATTTCCTTGTTTAATCTTGCTGTCAAAAAGTTATAAAAATCAAAAACACCAAAAACAGTAGGTTAAATATTTAGTTTCTAAAAATCTGAATTCTAGCTTAAGGTAGTAGTTTTTATTGCTTAAATAGTTAGTTTATAAGTAGTTTAATAAGTTTTCAGAAGCTCATAATCTAGATTTGTTTTTTGAGCTTTTTAGCTTAATTTGATTTTGTGCATTTTAGCTTAATTCCTGAGTTAGCCATTTTCATAATCATTTTCAATAGCTTAAAAGTGTTTCCAGCTTTTGTTTCTTTTCTCAATTAGTTTAAGCACATCTTAGGGAGTTTAGAACAGCTTTTAGATTTTACTTTAAGCTTATTTTGAGCTTTTTACAGCTTATTTAGCAAAAACCAAGGATAAGCCCTTGTTTCTGTAAACAGCTTATAAACAAGCTTTAATTGAGCTTATCAGTGGGTTTCATCCCATAATGCTTTTATTAATGTTGTTCACCCCAGCTTAATCTACAACTTAGCTCTTTTGAGTTTCCTCTGATAAGCACTTTTTAATAGTTCATCTTATTTTGGGCTTAGTTTGTAATCGGGTTGGGCTCTCAGGGTAGGTAGTGTAACTTTTAATTTTCATTGTTAACCCCTCCGTTAGCTAGTTAGTTTCTCAGTTAGTTCTTTTCTCTTTGCACCATTAGTCCTTAGTTAAGTATTAATTAGTTTAATTAAGTTTTTAAATAGTAATTAGGGTTTAGTTTTTAATAAGTTTAATTAAGCTTTAAATAAAAAGTAAAAATTAGGGCTTTTATTTTTATTAAATTTCTGCATATTTTCTGTATTTAGTTTAATTTTTATAAAATTTTTAGGATTATATTCTTTAATATTTTTATTACTTTTAAAAGTTTTTAATTAGTTTAAAATTTAGAAAAATCATATCTTTTAATCTAAAAAGCCAAAAATAGTAATTCCTTTTTCTAAAATTTTCTTTTTACTTATTTTACTTAGGAAAAATATAATTTCAATTATTTTCTATTTTTTTTATTTTTAGAATTTAATTAGAACTAAATAGTTTTTAATTGATAAAAAATTCAAAAAATAATCTAAAAATATTTTTATTTTTCTTAAAATTTTCTTTTATCCTAATTTAGGTGTAGAAAATTAGTTTGAAATCTTAGGGCTTAATTCTAGTCTATTTGCTTAATCGTCGTGTTTATTTGATTTCCGTATTTGTTTAAATTGTCTTTAAGTTTCAATTTTAATTGTTGCCTTTTATTTAGTAGATATAGATTATCAAAAATATCTTTGCTTCATTCAAATCAGAATCTAAGCTTAAACGAGGTTTCAATTTCACTAGTCGTTGGGGAAACGACCCGGGTGATCATACTTACCCGGTTAAATATACGTATCATATATTATATTATATATATATTTTTGAGAGTGAATTTTCCTTAGGGAATTTTCTTAATTGCTCTTGTGGAATATTATTTTTATAGTATATTTTATTGTGTATATAAAAATGCATATCAAGTTTTTGGCGCCGTTGCCGGGGACTAGTGTTTAAGATTCCTTCGTTTTGAGTTTTATTTGGTTTGAAGATCCTTTCGTCCTCGAAAGTTTCATTCTTGTTTTATAATTAAAAAAAATCATAAAATATAAAAAAGTAAAAAATATTTTCCTTTTCTTTTTAGTATAAGTAAAAGATAAAAAAAATAGAAAAATCAAAAATATAAAAAAAAAATCTTCCTTTTTAATTAAGAAATAAAAGTCACCAATTGGTAAAAATACCAAAATATAATACTCTCAACGGAGGTATTATCATAATCAATTCCGGTGAACTTGTTGGTTTCAAATTCTGAAACTAAAGTTCAACAGACTATGCATTTGTGTCTCTACGAAGTACGGCTCACCTTGAAAAGCAATTTTTGAGAGCTACCGTGAAGTAGTTGATTATTTGGTTTAAGTCTCTTCCGTGTAACCGTTAAAATTCATTGTTAATTAAAAAAAAAAAAAAAAAATTAGTGTAAAGTTTTGCTTTTTGATTTTTAGTTTTTCTTTTTATGTTTTATAGTGCACTCGTTTCAATCTTCAAAGACGTCGTCAAACAACAACTCCTCCCGGTTGTGGTTGAAATTTTTGATTTAGAAGAACAATATGTCGATCAAAATCATTGTTGCATGCCGACAATCGTCCCATGGTAAATGCTACAGCACCCATCGAGGGATTCGAAGATGCATTGTTGTTACACCAATTTAATGCCAAACAATTTCGAGCTTAAACAACGTTTGATCAATTTTGTGCAAAGTAATAAGTTTACGGGGTAGACAAGACCTCACAATCACCTTCGATTTTTCAACAAAGTCACTTCAACGTTTAGACCACCCCGAATGTTTCGAAACACTTCGTTAAGCTTTTTGCTTTTTCCTTTTTCTCTTAGACGGTGAAGCCGAAATTGGTTAACAGAACCTCCTAGATCAATTCTCACATGGGACGACCTTGTTGCAAAATTCATAAATCAATTCTTCCCACCTTCAAAAACCACTTACTATCGGAATGAGATCATTACTTTTTTCCAAAAACCAAACGAAACCTTCATGACAGCATGGGAACGTTTTATAGGACTTCTCGTCAATGTCCTCACCATGGCTTCTCGGAACTACACCAACTCGATACTTTTTACAATTCTTTGAATTCAAACGATCAGGATGCCTTAGATTCCGCCGTGGGTGGCAATTTTTTAGACAAGATGCCTCAGGAAGGTTTAGCGATAATTGAAAGCAAGTCAAAAGTTCATTACTCAAGAAGTCGTGCTAATGATTCAAGAGTGAGTACGGATGCTCCTCTTTTACTTCTTCACATTTAATAATTCTTTCCATTATTATTCAACAATTAGCCGCTTCTCTCGAGGTATAAGTGGACTATTAAGATGAAACAATGATGGAATGAAAAGAAGCTTTTGTTGTTACTACTCCGCACCCATCAAAGCGGTGAGGAAGTTTGAGTCACGTGTGGATCTATCATAATTTTACCATTGGTCCGTTACTCGAGTCGGAAAAGATTTTCCGTTTTTCATGACAACATCCACAATTTCAAACAAACCCGTAGCCGTTGGAAATTTTCTCAAAGAAAAACCAAAACTTCCATCTGGCAATCAAATTAAACCGCAGGGTTTCAATCAAACCGAATGTTCAAACAACCAAAACGTTACCAAGATATCAAGGAACCAATTCTAATTTCAACCAAAACCGTGGAGGAAATTTTAACCAAAACCGTCAAAACAACCAAAATCAAGTTTACCAAGCACCACCATACCAACCACCAACAAATCAACCTTTGGTTAATCAAGCTTTACCTCCCGTTTCACAAATTCAAGGAGTGTCTAAAACGGATTTTGAAAGTTATGCTAAAGCAAATGATGCGAACATGAATAACTTGCAAATGAAGTTGGATAATTTTCAAAGAAACCAAAATGATTTTCAAAGAGTTTACAATGATTCTCAAAAGAAGCAAGATGATTTTCAGAAAATGATGCTCAGTTTCATGCAAAGCTATCACACCAACCAACCTTCAAGTTCAAGTACTTTACCTAGCAATACCATTCCAAATCCAAGGAACGAAGCCAAGGCAATTACAACTCGTAGTGGTGTTTCATACGATGGACCTCCGATTCCACCACCGGTGGTGGAAAAGGAAAGTGAGGTGACAAAGGATACGGAGCTACCGAGCACCGAAGACATCCAACCTCCTCCATTCGTCCAAGAACAAACCAAAGACAAAGAACCAATCGAAGAACCTTCTTTCGTTACTAACAAAGCCAAACCTAATTTACCTTACCCGTCGAGACTCAACAAACAAAAGATTCGTGAAAAAGATGACATTCTTTCTTCAAAGTTTATGGAAATCTTTCGAAACCTTCATTTTGAGATTAGTTTTGCGGATGCTCTCATCCATATGCCAAAATTTGCGTCGATGTTTAAAAAGATGCTTAATAATAAAGACAAGTTGATCGAATTGACCAAAACGCCGTTGAATGAAAATTGTAGTGCAGTTATCCTAAAAAAGCTTCCAGAAAAGCTAGGTGACCCCGGTCGATTTCTCATTCCATGTGATTTTTCGGAGTTCGATAGTTACTTAGCCCTTGCCGATTTAGGTGCTAGTATCAATCTCATGCCTTTATCCATTTGGAAAAAGCTTCAACTCCCGGGCCTAACTGAAACAAAAATGGTATTAGAATTAGCCGACCGTATAATTTCCAAACCAACCGGTGTTGCCGAGAACGTTTTTGTCAAAGTAGGGAAGTTTTACTTTCCCGCCGATTTTGTTGTTCTTGAGCTGAAAATGTTTTTGTCAAAGTAGGGAAGTTTTATTTTCCCGCCGATTTTGTTGTGCTTGATTTTATAGCCGATCCTCGAGTACCGTTGATACTCGGGCGACCCTTTCTTAGGACGGCTCATGCTTTAATCGATGTTTACGAAGGAGAGATTACTCTTAGGAATGATGATCAATCTTTAACCCTTAAATGTGGTGATGCACCTTCCATTTCATTACTAACAATCTCGAATCGTTGAGAAAGTTGATCTAATTCGATGTCGGTTGTGAAATTTATTCCACAAGAACGGTTCTTGGAATTTTCGATTCCGTTGCTTTACAACAATCCTTTCTCCGTACTACCGATCCGATTGTTTCCACTTCATCTCACGGCACTTACTTCACTTTGATGAAAGCGATTTTCTACTCTTTTGAAGAACCGATGCTTTTATAGCAATCGACTGATGAACCAGTTTCGCCAGTTTTCAATGTGCTAGTACTATGATTACCCTATGGAGGGTGGACATTTCATTCTCGAAGCATTCTCAACTGGTAATCATTTACCCTCCACCAACCATGGAGATTACTCACCCGGAATTCTAAAAAGCTCTTAAAGTTGTTGAAAACCAAAGAAGTATTCACTCGAATATGCTAATATCTTATGAAACCAAAAGATTGACTTCCCGGGGGAAGTCGAACTTAAAGGAGTTACCTACACCATTCTCGAGTATGTGTTTTTTAGAGGAAAATATCACAGCTTCCAGTCATTAATTTCAAAAAATATGTGCTAAGATGGGAAAGACATATCGTTAAACTGTTCTAAAAAACCAGAAAGAAAAAAGCAATTGCTTGGAAACTTTCTGTATCAAGGCATAGTTCCAGTGTTTTTGCATCTCTCATAATCCTTTTAGAAGATGGATTAGGAAACCTTCAGTCCAACATCAAAAGGAGAGGGTTAATCTAAAATACCACGACTCGTTCATCAAAAAGAAGTAGAAAAAACTTCTTGATGCGGGATTTGATTTATCGATCTCGGATATTCCATGGGTTATTAGTCACGGTCCATTGTTGTTCCTAAAAAATGGTGGTATGCCGTTGTCTAGAATGAAGGGAGGTAAAATGAGTGGTGCCACTTGATTAGTCACGGAAGGAGACGTTTGCATCGACATATCGGAAAGTTAAACGAAAGCAACTTGTAATGGGACCATTTTCGGTTACCATTAATGGACCAAATGCTAAGAACTTTGTTTAGCCGGGGCAACGAAATTTATTGTTTTTAGAATGGTTTTTTCGGGGTTATTTTTCAAATCCAATTGACCCTAACGATCAAATAGATAAAATTCTTCTTTCATCTGGACCCATAACAAAAAATTTCGAGTAAGTTGTGGTGTGTTGTAGCAAAACAAACAAATTTATATACGATTATAGTATTAATCCCGTGAATATTTTCTTTCCAAAATTACTTCTACAAACAAGAGAAATATAACGGCCTAAGAATCTCACTAAAGAAAACACATAGTATTTTTTTATAGGGCAGTATTGTACTACTCGACGTTCGTGTCCCAAGAAGTAGGTGTGAATTGAGAATTGGGAAAATTCGGATTCGAGTTCAGAATGATAAAGGATTTTTGACTATGAATTAAACTACAAATGTAATAACACGAATTAAAATCAATTAACTAGATCGAAATTTAAATGCTCGGAAAAGTGGAAAACACATGCGAGCTATAAAATGATATTTTAAAAAATCTAAGGCACGAAATTTTAAGCAATTAACTTTATATCTAAAAATCCACAAATTTAAAAAAGAAAATTTTAGGAAAAAAGAATTGGAATTTTTTATCTATTTTTGACATTTTTTTATTGAATTCTTTAAAGTTTATGTAATTAACAAAATAAAATTTTTTCTTAAAAATTATCACCTAATAATTTTTTATTTTATTTTGTTTTTTTTTTTCAAAATAAATAGATTTTTAAAAAGAAAAATTTTTCAAAAAGAATTTTTAATTTTTCAAACTATTTTTTCTATTATTTATGATTTTTTCTAAGAAAAAGTATTAACTTAAAATCTATTTTAAATCCTGAAAATTCAAATCAAATTGGAAAAAAATAAAGGAAAAAAATGGTTTTTTTTAAAAAAACTAAAATGGTGTGCAGAAATTTATTTGGAAACAAAAAGCCCTTTTTTTTTTATCCTAATTGTATTAATTTTTTGTCAATTAAAAACTTTTATACCTAATTTTTTATTAAAACTAATTTACTAATAAATTTTTTAAAAACTTATTTTTAAACTAATACGGACCAGGGTAGAAAATGTAAAAGGGTAAAGAAAAGGGTAGGCGGGCAAACTTATGGAAATTTACACTGCAGTGTAAACGGGTGCCCTTATACTTTGGGAAAAGTACCAAACAAACCCCACGATCTAGCTTATTTTTGGCTTATTGAAAAATGATTTTCAGCAAAAACTCAAAACTACAAACTCGTTAACTAGCTTATTCTAAACAACTTTAACAAAGACACTTTCCACTTTTAACCACTAGATAAGCTACAAAATAAGCATTTTGTTCCTGTTCACAGAAAGTAGGGGTTTAGTTAGCTTTTTAGATTTTGGCTTATTTCTAGCTTATTTCTTCATGAACATGGAAAACAAAAGAAACTAAGTGTAACTCAGGATGTATACTAAAGATATCTAAACAAACATTAGCTAGGCTTTAACGAATTTAACAAGAAAAATGAAATGAAAAAGTGCTAGTATTTGCTTAAACTGAAATAAGCTTTTTCTTAATAAGCTAAACTGCTGATTACTTGGCCTTAGAAGCTAGAATTTTGTCTATAAGCTATTCTACTTTCCTTGAATCAACCTAGGTAAAAGGTTTCTAAAAATTCCAACTAAAAATAAGAAATCAAGAAGAAAATGAAGCTAGACACTAATGCACTGTTATGCTACTTTTTCAAGGAAAATAAGCTAAACTTAAGAGCTTAAAATGAAACTTAAAGACTTATCTAGATTCAGTTAGTGGAGTTCTATTGATATGCTAAAACCTAAGTTCTACTTCCTATTTTCAAATTCTAAAAGTGACTAAAAAAAATTATAAAGCAACAGCAGTTTGAACTGCTGTTTGCTGATGTAATTGGCAATCAACAATAAAGTGCAGGCTTAGTTTCTTCTTGAAAGCTACTTAACTAACTCATTATATGTATATAAATGTTTCATTAACACAAAATTACCTCTAGATTGCTATTAATGTCTTAAACACTTATCTCTCAAACTGCCCTGGTGCTAGCTATCAAATATTATACTAAAAACTTTGTGAATTTGTACACTAACTCTAAAAACTTACTTAAAACTTGTTAACTATGGAATACTCAAATGTATAACATGAATTGACCATAAATTATCTGTGTAGTTGATCATCAGAAAAGGACCTGTCACATGTTTCATTGTCCTGGCTGTTTGTGTAGATGTGGAGCTTTGGTTCTTGACAAAGGTTCTTATATAATCTCTCTGTTAGGCATAAGTCATTGGCTTATTTATTTATCTTGGAACCTTTGAGCCAGCAAATTTCTTCTCCTTTCAGCAATATGAGCTACCATCTCGCTGCAAAGTTGTCCTCCTTACTCAGACCATCAACTCAGCAGAAAGTCCTTGGTTAGCATGAACCTGACTCATTATCTCATTCCCATCAGCTTAGTGTAATTTTGTAGGACTCTACACATCCTTTTGTCTTTTATGCTTTTGCTTTTCTCATTTCTCTTGCAGCTCTGCTTGTTATTCCTCTTATAGGTTCCTAGCAGCTTCTGAATCCCAAATGGTCCTCATCCTCTGTATGATAATGATCTTTCTTCACTGGTGTTCTTCCTCTAACATAGGGGGATTTCCCATTGTTCAGAGGGGCATTGTAGGACCACGTAGTGACAACCAGGAGGAAAGCTGATCACACCTGCAAGCTTCAGAGGGAGTGGATGAACTAGGAGGAATATCATCCTCATTGGAACCACCAGTAGGAACAGCTGAATCATCAGCAGCAGTAGCAGCTGCCTTGGCCAGCTTAATGAGAGGATCAACATCCTGCTCTTCCTCTTCCTCTATGTCAGATTCTGTCATAACAAACTTCTCTTTTCTCCCTTTTGTTTATCCTCAATCCAACTCTTTACCAATGTTCAAAAACTCCTTAAAACACATCTTGTGAGCTTTTAGATTAGATGCTTGAGATCTATTTTGCACCAAGAGAATTCACTAGAGATCACAATGCAGTTTGTTTATCAGGTCTCAGCACCTCCTGTGGTAGGTAACCTGTAGGTGGAGCTTTTGTGGACCTGAGGTGAGATATCAAAGGAACACTCAAAATACATCATCTTCACATATTTGTGGAACGTGAATTGTTAGGGTTGAGATGAAGGGTTAGGATCTGAATTTGGACACTGCGCATTCTCTTGAGCACTAGATGGAATGGTGGTTGTCTAGGTGGTGATGGTGCCTGATACTGGTGTGTGCTGGTTTCAGTCAAGTCTCAGGGACTGTATGTGGAATAGTTGGTTCAGCCTCTCCTTGTACTGTCTTCACCGCTATAGCAGGTTGAGTTGAGCAGGAGGAAGCAAGTGGTTGTCCAAGAGTGCTAGTGTTCCCCATGGATTATTGTGCCTCTATGTTTTGCAACATCTACTGGTTAGCTTAAAGCATGATACTGTTTTGAATCCTATTTCAATGTTTAATTTCATTTGTAGAAACCTAGGAAATATCAAAAAACTTTTTTGGATTGTATTGTTGTTTAACCATTCCTTTAAAAAATATAGCTTGACTCAGTTAAACATCGTTCCACTCAGTTTTAAACATATGAGAGCAGTAGCCAAGAACTCCCAAATTGATCCCAGCTACAGACTTGGTGACTGAGACAATGCATGATTGTGTGGACGCAATGAATCCTACCATGTGAGGTGAGAACTTATTCTTATGGAAAGGCCAGTCTCCCTTCAGTAGGATACCCCATCAGTATCCATCCCATAAATAAATGTCTGCAGTTGTAAGTCCTCATACCCCCAATTAATTCATCTAGTTAAAGTTGACTCCGTACTAGTGGATTCTGTGATTGTTTAGGGGCGTTCTATCAATGTGGCTATTATAGCTGGTGGGAATCCTCAGAATGTTACGAGAAGGCTGTGACCTCATATATTTTGTTTGACCAAAGAGTCATATGGATTGCGGTATGGCACTAATGCTCTTACCTGATAGTGGGAACTCCTTAACAAACTTCTAAGATCAGTTGGATAGTCGGCACTCCTTAGGTTTTCTCCAAGAAACCAACCTTATTGTGTTCATCACGATATTTTAGATCGGCCATTTGTATGATGATAACAAGAATGCGATTGAGTGTTTGGTTGACTTGTGTGGAAAGGAGAGTTATCTACTGGTTGTTTGCTAGTAGGAATAGATTTTTCCAAAGATGAGAGTGAGGTGTGATGTAAAAAAGCAGTAAACGCATTAGGGTTATGAATTTGGTAGTGTATATGTGAGTAAATAGTGTTCTTATCCCGTTTAAAAAGGAAACTTCTGTTGAATTAATTATCCCTCGTTTTCTCACCTCATTACTTTTAAATTAGAGTAACTCAATTTAAGTTTATGCTCATAGAAAAGTCAACGCGAATCAAAAAACTAAATACAAACAGCATGGAATTGTTCTTAATACCCCAGTAGGTTCATTTAAAGCTTCGTAGGATATACTCCCTCACAATAGACATACACTACAACCAACCTGAATGAATATGTTCATCAGTATTTAATGCCTTTTCTTCACGCAAAACCACAATTATAAAAACCAATTATCTGCAAAATCTTAGACCAAAACACGAAAAACATAAAAATGGAAAACTTGACTAGATAAACAACTAAAGCTTATCAGTTAGAAAAATGGAAACTCCAGAAGAAAATTATGTCGAATATATTAAAAGTAAAAATCCAACTACTTAGAAATATTTTTACAATTACAAGTCCTCCCCTTTGGACCCAAAATCCTCCCCTTAACCATGGCATCTGGGATTATGCATCCCAATGTGAACCATAGATGATGAAATCGAGGATCCATCAAATGCTTGGTTAAACATAATCTGCCACATTTTCATCTGGTGATATTAAGCAACTGAACAAGATTTTCTCATTTGCATCCACTAATAAAATGGTGCCTAATTTCTATGTGCTTTGTTCTTTGTGAAACAAACTCGGTTTTTTTTACATGCAAATGGTACTGTGGTATATTAAAAATTTTGGTGTTCATGATGTTGGATCCATAATCAAGCATTTGATTTTGAAGCCAAAGTACCTGACTCAACTGTTATCAGCAACAATTACTATGCCTTCAGTGGTATGAAGTAGACACAATGGTTTGCTTTCTTGCATGCCAATGAGATAAACCTTCTACCAAGAATTAACATCACTGTTGTTGGATTTTCTATCACCATGAGATCCAGCATAGTTCAATATCACTATATGCCTTCCAATACAAAAGGGAGAATTCTTGGGACCATAGACCATAGTTTGGTGGGCCTTTAAGATACTTAAAGATCTTCTTGGACTGCATTTCAGGATGGGAAGTGAAAGGTGTAACCTGGTGTCTAGAAATAGCACTACTGCAAAAACTGAATATCTAGATTGAAGCTGGTCAAATAAATGAGGGAACCTATCATTGTATCTGTACAGTGAAATTAACAGCATCATCAGGTTCATCCTTGGATTTTGGCTTGAAGCTTCAAGGTGTGTTGTTTGAAGGTCTCACACTTTCCATATCAAAGTTCTTAAGTATGTCTTACATAATTATCTTGCTTGATTTAAAATTCAATCTGGCTTTGCCTTCACTTGTAGGCATAAGAAAATTGTTAACTCACCATAACAATCATCTCAAATGTATCCTTTTCATCAGGACCTCAAACTAATCTCACCAGGCCTTGTTGGTAGTCCCAAAAATAATAGTCATCCACATTGACATGATATCAAGTATGTTATCCCTGGAATTCTTCTTAATGAAGTGTGTTTTGTATATTGTACTCTTCTGTATTTATGCTTTTAACATAAAAGTAGATAAAATCTTGTCATACCAGGCCCTTGGTTGCTTGAGATGACCTCATACAAGCTGTTACAACTTGTTAAAATGCCATAGGAAATGAGGATTCTTCAATTGCCTTAGGTGAGTAAATGAATTTTTTTCAATTTCCCCATACTAGATAAGAACTCTAGACATCCCATTGGACTATAACATAAATCCCTATATGAGGCAAATGCTAGGAATAGTCGAATAGCTTCAATTCTAGCAACTGGAGCAAATACCTCATCATAATCAATGCCCTCCTCTTGCCTATGACCTTGAGCCACCAACCTGGCTTTATTCCTTATAACTATACCTCTGGCATCTCTTTTGTTCTTCAGAATCCATTTTGTCCCAATAGCAATTTTTCCATCTGGTAGAGGGACAAGCTTCCATACTTCCTGATTAACAAACTGTTGCATCTCTTCTTGCTTTGCTTCAATCTAAGCAGGTTCATTAAGAGCTGAGCAACACTTTTTGGTTCAAGTGGTGATGAAAACAAGCTGACAGACAATGAAATAATCTGTGTTTTGTTCTTTGTTGATCTTTGAAAATAGCTACAAAGCACCTTGCACCAATTTTAGACTTCTGGCAAATGTACACCTTTTCTGAATAGGTGAGTGAGATCCCAAGTATCTGTGATGTGAGGATGATAGTGTTCATCAATCTTTGTAGGAACTGAGTCAACAATAGACTTGGTGCTAAGTTGGTGACAGTACCACCAAAATCATCATCATATGAAAAGGAAGTTGAAAATGCCAGTGTCAGGATGGTGGTGTAGGGCCTCCATTATGAATTTTGTGCGCATGGGAATTGGCTAAGGTTGTATGGAGAAGGATATCTTGAAGAATGTTCACTTGAGCCCAAAGAGTGACTAGGAGGAAGTGATGTTGCATCAGTATGAACAGGTGTACACACAGGAGTAGATGGATCAGTAGGACCATCAGTAACACCAGCAGCAGGAAACAAAGTTACAAGCAGGAACTATTCCTACTAAGTTTGCATGGATCAGCTTGACTAGAGCGGTATCAGCTGTAGCATTGGCTTCATAAGCTTGCTTTTGAAGCCTAGCAAGTTCCTCTACATAATCTGAACTGCCCTCTCCATGTCAGAAGCTTCATTAACCTTTTGTCCTAAAAAGAGTTAGACAGGAAATAGAAGGATCAAAACTATGACTTGTTCATCACACTCGTTTTTCTGAATATCAGCTGTGTGCCTGCTTATTGTTATTATCTTGGGTACTGCAGGTTGATTAGTTTTGAAACGTGTATACCTAAAGAATTAGTCAAATAGTCAGGTCAAAATACCACTCATGACCCTACACTGATCATTTGGTTTATCTTCAAGATTATCTCAGATTTAGTGTTCTTCTATCTTTTGCTGGTTAATTTTTAGACCTTATAAGCCTTACTTATGAGCAGCCATACCCAACTAATAATGCCTTCATCAGCTTTTCCTCAAATTTTCCCAAGTGGATACTTGGATTAGTTTGGTCACAGACACCCAAAAGTTTATGGATGACTGATGTTGGGGAACTTTCAGGACACTAGTTCATTAAGGTGTTGGTTCTGGGGTTTTTTCACTAGAACTGTTCAAGGACATAAACAGGCAGTACTAACTACTTCTGTCCAAAACGATTGTAGGCAACATAGAGTCAGCAGATAGTTTCTTGCTCCTCTATGTGGGTTCTTTGCTTTCTTTCAGCAACCCCATTTTGTTGTGGGTTCTTGGCATTAGTGTAATCCCTTCGAATCCACCTTTGCCCACAAGAGTTCAATTAATTTAGAATTTTTAAACTCTGTCCTACTTGCCATAGCGTATGGCTTTAACCTTGTTTAGTTAACTGGTTTTCAATAAAGTAATAAAGTCCTTAAGGATTACAATATGTTTCATCCTTTGTCCCAAAACGTAAACCCAAGTAAACCTGCTAAAGTCATCTGTACCACTAAGGAATAGTACTTGTTGATCCAATCTTCTGATGGAAGTAGGACCAAAATGATCATGTGAGTATAACTGGAGTAGGAGCAGAGTTGGTGCTCTCAGCAGTGATGGCCTTGTTATGAAGCCTTGTGTGGCTTACCTTTGTTGAAGGCAACACTGATTGTGCTCATTTGTGAAGACGTTGGGAGGGTAGCCCCATTGAATAATCAATTGCTTAGCAGGCTTGTTCATGTTTTGAAGTTCATGATAGCCATCCGTCTATGCCATTCTGGTAGACTCTTCTAAGGATTATTTTGCCAGAAAAACAGGTGACATCCTTTAGGTTGGATGTCTGGACAAATTGAAACATAGAGTTTGTGCCTGCTTGGAATTCTGAGACCACCTGACTATTCTCAGGTGTTGGAACTCCTTAGAGAGAAAACTAGGCAATCTTTTCAGTAAAAAGGACTTTGTTCTTGGTATCACAAATTTGTGATACAGAGAACAAGTTAAAGTTTTGAAGCTCTTCCACATAATAAACATTTTCAAAGTTCAATTTGGAAGTCCTTATGGTGCCTTTTCTAGTGATTTTGCCATCTCCACCTCCAAAAGTCACAGTACCTCCTACAATCTTCACAAAGTCATCCAATTTCTCCTTATTTCCTGTCATGCTTCTGGAACAACCACTATCTACAATTCCCATAAAATCTCTATTTCTTATGAGGATTTTCCTACAATGCACATACAACAACACATTAGTATACATGAGAGACCCAAGTCATTACTGACTTGGACCTGCCTTGTGGATCATTTAATAGTTAAACCATGTAGATTGATGAGATCCACCATTGTTCTTGGATCCCCATTGCATATTTGGCCTTTGTATTCTCCAAGAACAACCTGCTGAGGGCTTAACAGCAGTTCCCCATCTTCCCTCATCCATATTCAGTTGGTTATAATAGCCAGACCTACGAAAGTTTTGAAAATAATGGCTTGTAGGTCTTGTCATAGGTCGAGCAGTAGTATTTTTCCAACCAGAACAGAATGGCTACCAGCTAGGACATCAAATTGTTGGTTTATTCCTACTACCAGCAGGAACAGATGTTGGTCTATTCCTACTACCAGCAGGAACAGATGCTGCTTTTGGTACAAATGAGGGAATATTTGCAACATTAGTCCACATAGGTTTATTATGCAATTCCAACTGTTTCTCATAAAAAATCAACAATCTTTATCAAATGATATATTACTACCTCAACTAAACATGTCTGAGATACCAAAAGACTTTCTGTTATAAAAGACTTTTACTGTTACTCATTTATTACATAAATTCCTAGGGAGGGTTTTACATTCTCTTAAATGAAAAAATAGGGATATCTTTCGTGGAACTTGGTTGTGATCGCAGTTATGTCATGTTTTGAAGACAATATCTAGGGTAGAGGCTAGGGTTCATTGGTCTTGGAGCCTTCGAGGACTTGACACTTGTAAACACTGGTTGCAAAGTCAGTGGTCTCTGTGTTGAGGACTTGTCACTGTTATCACAAGAGTACTAAGTCATTAGATACATAGTTAGTTTTCAATATATTATTATTGGATCTTTGAAACCATAGGTTAAATGTGTTTCATCAGTGTTAGGATTGTTGGAATGGAGGCTTGAATGTTCCTGTTTGAGGAGGTGGTACTGCATGCATTCCAACAGTTTTGACAACCTGTCATGGAGAGGTTTTGCTACTTCCTTAGGGGATTGACGTCATAGACTGCTAGGGGCTGAGAGATATAACACCTCATATGATTCAAAAGTATATCCATATCCTATACCTCAATCTTGATCTAGAGGACTTGGAACTATGTTAAAGTTTGACAAGGTTTTTTGAGAGATCCTTCCATTTGTCTAAATCTTTGCATTAGACTATCAAGTTTAACCTTATCATTCAGGTGTCAAGTTTAGCCTTTTTCATTCGTTTGCTAAGATAATTTTAAAATGTTTTGTTCGTGTTTTCTAAAATTTTGCTGTTTTGTTTCTATTTCTTTCTTCTTATGCTAAGCTGATTTCTTGGTACCTATCCCTTTGTTTGTTCTTAAGTTTGTTTATGTACTTTTATATGCTTGAACCTGAATTTTAAATACACTCTTTGTATTGAGCTTCTACATTGTCAAATTCCTTTTTAAGTTCAGCATATAGATGTTCCACAAAGGGCTAGTTTGTACTGAGAAGTAGTTTACCCATGTTGGGTAATTAAGCAGCATCATTAGAAACATCATCAGGCAACATTCACCAGTTGCATACAAGTAGCAATCCTCATCTGCTCCAGCAATTATCCATATAATTTGAGCAGCACCAATTTCCACATCTTCTCCTTCATGATCTGACCAGTTTACCATAGAATCAACAGACAACAAGGCCTTGGTTTCTTCTCCCTTATTCAGCTCCTGAAGTTTGAATGAAGAGTACCTTGCTTTTGAATCCACCTATTTCCCTGTACATTCTCTAGCATGTGACCCAATTCAGACCATTTATTAGCATTTGACCTTCCCTTTGTCAAACTAGCAGCATCCTTGTTTATAAACATTTCATCTTTCTTGCTTTCTTTTCATAATTGTTTTAATCACTAACAAGATAGGCATTGCCATTTGCCTTTGATGTTTCTGTTCCTCCAAGTCCATCTTCCCAATCTGATCAAAATCTTCTAATGTGATCTGTTGTTGTGGTTTCAACTTTCAGCAAACAAAGGAATGGAGGACACACTTTCAATAACATTGCTGATGCAGAAGGAATTGATGAAGCAGTAGTAAATGTGGTTGAATGGGATTGATCAGGATATGTTATCTTTGAATTAGTACTAGCAGTACTAATAAAGGCTGAATGGGTAGGAGTAGAAGTACCTCTAGAATCATAGCTTGAGCCATCTTTCACACCAATTTCAAGAGTCCTAAGCTTGTTGTACAGTCTTCAGCTTAGCGTATCAAGACCACCTTTGTTTTATAGAGTGGTTTTTCCACTTGTGACCATGAGGTGGAAGAGATACCGAGAAACTTCATATTGCAATCTTCATTGTCAGGCTTAGCTTGCATCTGATTGAGTTGACTTAAAATCTTCTGAAACCTGTCGTACCCCTTATGTAAACCCTCTGATTCAGTTACTTTAAAAGTCATAAAAACTCACTGCGTTTGCATGACTTCCTTCATTTTTTGGGACTCCTCATTACCTCCAAATCTTGCTTTACAGCCTACCTAATTATACCTTGCATCATCAAGAATGATGAAAGTCAGCCATGTGATCTTCAGATGATGACTGAAGAAAATTTGTTCTTGCTTTTGTCTATATTTTTGAACGCAATATGTTCCTAACAGAAACAGGAGGAAGATATCATAATGTTTCCTTTTGGATCTCTTCCTGTTCTTTTTCTGCTGTTTCCATTTAGAACAATATTCCACAAATTGTGATCACTATTCATGATCCAATACTCCATCTTCATGGCCCAAGTCTCATATTCTTCCTTCTTTAAGTAAAGAAATTTGGCATTATTATTTGAGACAGTGGTTGTGTGATACTGTTGTAGTTGTTGAGATTGTGTGGTTTGTGAGGGTTGAGTGTGATTTGGAGACTCAAAGACTGGTTCAGAAGTGACCTGAGGAACCAAGGGTTCTGTGGTTTGATGGTTAGAATATGATACTGATGGTGATTGGCATTGGGTATTGTTTGTGATGGATTTTGTTGAACGTCATTGTGTAGTGAAAGTAAAGTTTTACTTTAACAGAGGCTCTCTCCGGCTCTGATACACTTGTAGGTCCTGACCTAGATAGATCTTTACGCATGTTAAGGTTGTAGAGCACTTTTGTAATCACAAGGTTAACTCTAAGAGAGACTCTAACAAATGAAAACTTTTGTTTACGCGAATATACAACATCAGAGTTTAAAGAATTACTAAAACAATGTTCCTCTATGGATCTTGTTCTTTTGACTAATAACGTGTTTTTCTAATGGTATAATCGTTTTCGTTTCATTCTCCAAATCGTAGTTTATTAAATACGACGAAACCTAACAAATAGCTAAAGTGATAAGTGTTATCACTTCCTAGGATTTCTATTTCACTATCCATATTACATGCATATCCTAGTAATGCATATCCCTATTACTAACTTACTTTCTAACAAAACCCGGAGTAAGCAATACTACTAGGAATAATATTGTTTCCAAGCATGGATTGATTTGTTCTGCCAGTACTAACTATACTATTATCCCTACCAGTAGGAACTACACTACCAGCAGGAACTGTTTACTCTACCAGTAGGAACTACATACCTACTAGTAGGAACTATCTATTACAAAATTCCTAACATATATATATTTTTGAGAGTGAATTTTACCGAGGGTAACTTGGTAATTTTCTTAATTACTCTTAGGTTTATATTATATTGTGATATATTTTAGGTATATAAAACTACACATCAAGTTTTTGGCGCCGTTGCACGGGGTAACTTAGTGTTTAGAGATTCCCTTCGTTTTGTGTTTGTTGATTGGTTTGAAGCTCCTTGCACCTTCGAAAGTTTTATTTCTAGTTTTATAATTTCAAAATCCAAAAAAAATATAAAATAAAAAATGTAAAAAAATATTTTTACACTTTTTTTTTAATATAAGTAAAAAGATTAAAAAAAATAAAAAAGTAAAAAATATAAAAAATTGTCTCCTTTAAAATGAAAATATAAATAAACAATGTTGAGTAATCCGTACACTATATAATATCTCTCTATTGAGTTTCTTTATCATTTCAATTTCGGTGAACTTGCAATTTGTTACCAACTCTTTAATCAAAGATTTAACACTTGCCATTTGCTGTTCTCTACAAAGTACGGCTCACTTGAAAAGCAAGTTTCATGAGCTACCGTGAAGTAGTTGATTATTGGTTTTATGTCTCTTTTACGTGTAACCAGTTTAAAATCCTTTGTAAAATAAATTTATGATAAAGTTTTGCTTTTTGATTTTTAGTTTTTCCTTTTTATGCGCACTCAGTTCGAATCTCGATGACGTCGTCAACAACATTACTCTTACGGTTGTTGATTATTTTGACTTTTGAAGAACCATTTGTTGAACAAATAACGTTGTTCCAATAGACGACAATAGTACGTGGACCAAAATGTTACAAGCACCCATAGGAGGGTATGAAGATGCTTTAGATTGTTCACATTTATGCTAACAATTTCGAGCTTAAAACACCTTTATTACATTCTTGTGCAAAAGTTATTAGTTTACGGGTAGACAAAACCCTCACATTCACCTTCGATTTTTCAAACAAGGTTACTTCAACGTTTAGGGACATCCGAGTTCCGAACACTTCGATAAAGCTTTTTGCTTTTTCCTTTTTTCTCTAGGACGGTGAAGCCCGAGATTGGTTAGACAAGGACCTCCTAGATCTATTTACATGGACGAACTTGTTGGCAAAATTCTTGAATCAATTTTCCACCTTCAATAATACACTTACTATCGGAATGAGATCATTTCTTTTTTCACAGAACCAAACATAACCTTCAATGAAGATGGGAACTTTTTAAAGGACTCCTTCGTCAATGTCTCCACATGGCTTTCGGAACTACTCCAATCGATACCTTTTAACAACTCTTTGAATTCTAAAGATCAGAATGCCTTAGATTCGAAGCGGGTGGCAATTTCTTAAGACAAAATTACCTCAAGAACGGATTGTCGATTATTGATGAAAGCTAGTCAATTGTTCGTTACTCTAGGATGTCGTGCTATGCTTCATGAGGGTGTACGGATGCTCTTCATTCTAATTCTTCAACCTTCTTATAATTCCTTTTGATATGCAACAAGATAGCCGCTTCTCTCGAGGCAATGATGCTATTTTGCATGAAACAAATGATGAATGAATGAAGCTTTAGTTGTTACTATCTCCCGCACCCTTCAAAGCGGTTGAGGAATTATGTGTTACTTGCTGGATCGATTTCACCAATTTCTTAACCATTGTTCCATTAACTCGAGGGATAACGATTTTCCCGTTTTTTCATGACAACATCAAACAATTTCAACAAACCGCAGCACGTGGTAATTTTTTCTCCAAAAAACAACCTTCCAATTTGGCAAGTCAAAATGAGACCACCGGGTTTCAGATAAACCAAATGTCCAAAACAAAACCAAAAACCGTTACCAAGGAACCAATTCCAATTTCAATCAAAAAACCTGGGACCACCTTAATCAAAACCGCCAATAACAACCAAAATCATAGTTTACCATAGCACCACCATACCAATCACCAAACCAATCTCAAACCACCTATCAATCTAGGTGTTACCTTACCAACCTCAACAAATAGTGTTTAAAACGGAATTTTGAAAGTTTTGATAAAGCTAATGATGCGATCATGAAGAACTTGCAAATAAAGTTGGATATTTTCATGAAACCAAAACTGATTATTCAAAAGTTTACAATGAATTCAAAAGAATCAAGTTGATTTTCAAAGAATGATGGTAAGTTTCATGTAAAGTTAATCTTAGCAATACTAGCTTCTAGTTCATTTACTTTACCGAGCATTACCATCCCAAATCAGAAATGAAAGCCAAGGCAATTTCGACTCGTATGTGGTGTTTCTTTCGGATGGACCCTCGATTCCACCGACCGGTGGGTGGAAAAGGATAAGTGAAGGTGACAAAGGATACGGATCTAAACGAGCCCAAAGACATCCAACCTCCTCCATTGATCCAAGAACAAAACAAAGACAAGAACCAAGCGTAGAACATTTTCTAGTTGCTAAACAAAGCCAATAACCTTATTTGCCTTACCAATCAAGACTCAGACAACAAAAGATGTCATGAAAAAGATGACATTCTTTCTTCTAAGTTTATGGAAATATTTCAAAATCTTCATTTTGAGATTAGTTTTGCGGATGCTCTCATTCATATGCCAAAGTTTGCGTCGATGTTTGTCCTAAAAACGCTTCCGGAAAAGCTAGGTGACCCCGGTCAATTTCTCATTCCATGTGATTTTTCAGAGTTCGATAGTTACTTAGCCCTTGCGATTTAGGTGCTAGTATCAATCTCATGCTTTTCTATTGGAAAAAAGCTTTCTACTATTCCCGGGGCCCTAACTGAAACACAAATGGTATTAGAATTTAGATGAAACGTACAATTTCCTAACTCCAATCTGGTGTAGCGAAATTTTTCGTCAAAGTAGGAAAATTTTACTTTTCCCGCGACTTGTTGTGCTTAGGGGGGTTTTTTAGCGATCCTCGAGTACGTTAATACTCGGTGGACCCTTTCTTAGACGGCTCATGCTTACTCGATGTTGTTTACGAAGGAGAGATTACTTAAGGAATTGATGATCAATCATTTAACCCTTAAATGTGGTGATGCACTTCCATTTCATACAACAATTCGAAATCATAAGAAGGTTGATCTAATCGATGAGCTTGTTAAATTTAATCACAAGAAGTACTTGGTTTTTACGATTCGTTGATTACAAACAATCCTTCTCCGTACTACGATCCGATTGTTCCACTTCTTCTCTGACACTTACTCTTTGAGGAAATGAGATTTTCTACTATTGAAGAAGCGATGCTTTTATAGATATCGATGACGAGCAAAATTTCAACGGAATTAAAGATTACGTACTATGATTCCCGTGGGTGACTTCTTCATTCTAGAAGCACTTCTCAATAGTGAGCCATTACTTCCTCAACCAAACCAAGGTGATTATTTACCGGAAAATCAAAAAGATCTTAAAGTTGTTGAACCACAGAAGTCTTCAATCGAATATGCTACTTCTTACGAACCAAAAAATGAAATTCCTAAAGTCGAACTTAAAGAGTTACCTCCGCATCTCGAGTATGCGTTCTTAGAGGAAATATAACCAAGCTTCCAGTCTTAATTTCAAAAGATTTAAGCCAAGAAGGAAAAGACCTCACCCTAATTACGTCTACAAAAACCAAAAAAAGCAATTGCTTGGAAACTTTCTGATATCACAAGGCATAGATCCTGTGTTTGCTCTCACAAATTCCTTTTAGAAGTATGATTACGTAATTCTGTCTAACATCAAAGGGAGGGTTATCCCTTAATAATCACGGAACGTCATCAAGAAAGAAGTAAAAAAACTTCTTGACGCAGGATTAATTTATCCGATCTCGGATAGTCCATGGGTTTAGTCCGGTCCATTGTGTTCCAAAAAAGGTGGTATGACCGTTGTCAAGAACGAAGAAAATGAGCTGGTGCCTACAAGATTAGTCACGGGATGGAGAGTTTGCATCGATTTATCAAATGTATAAACGAAATAACTTGTAAAGACCATTTTCCGTTACCATCATGGACTAAATAGTTAGACATTTAGCCGGCAACGAATTTTTTTGTTTCTTAGATGGGTTTTCAGGGTATTTTCAAATCCCAATTGATCCTAAAGATCAATAGAAAACTACTTTTACGTGCCCATACGGAACTTTCGCGTACCGTCGTATGCCATTCGATTTGTGCAATGCACTCGGAACTTTTCAACGTTGTATGATGGCCATTTTTCACGACATGATAGAAAAAACAATGGAAGTTTTTATGGACGATTTTTTAGTTTTTGGAGATTCTTTTTCCTCGTGTCTTGCCAATTTAGACAAAATGCTCAAACGGTGTGAAGAAGGCATTGTTTTAGGACATAAGATCTCTAGAAAAGGAATTGAAGTCGATAAGGCTAAAGTTGATGTAATTTCAAAGCTTCCTCATCCAACAACCGTCAAAGGAATCAAAAGTTTTCTCGGGCATGCTGGATTCTATCGAAGATTTATCAAAGATTTTTCCAAAATCTCTCGACCTATGACCCATCTCTTAGAGAAGAACACCCCTTTCATTTTCTCAGAAGATTGCATTCTTGCCTTTCAAACATTGAAAAAGAAGTTAACCGAAGCTCCAATTCTCATTGCTCCGAATTGGGACCAACCTTTTGAAATCATGTGCGATGCAAGTGATTATGCAAAACAACGGAAAAAGAGATGCTTGCAGTTGTTTACGCTTTTGAGAAGTTTCGATCATATCTAATCATGAACAAGAGTGTTG
>BQNB010062589.1:0-28964 GCA_026074375.1 Tanacetum coccineum
ATTTCTAATATATCTTTCTCTTTTCTTTTCTCTCAACTCTCTCTCTCCTTTTTCTCTCTCTAAACAACTCACCTCCTCATTTCTAGTTCCGATTTCGTGATAGATTGTATGAAGTGAAGTGTTACGGCTTCCTACAATAAAACATGACCTAACAAGTGGTATCATATGCCATTAGAGATTGAGATCAAAAACTTTTTGATTCAATCAAAAAGACACGAACTCAAACTCAAGGGAAAATTAATGAATTGATTGAGCATGTTAGTCAAAAGACCTATGCATATGCAGAAGTACGTGCACAAAATCAAGATCTTTTGATAACAATAACAGAGTTAAAAGCTAAATTGAAAAATGTTGAATAAGGTAAGTCTATGAACACTAAGTTTGACAAAGCTAATCTTTCTAATAAACTTCTTTGTGTCACACCGCTAAATAAAAAACGGACGAAAACATAAAAACGAAAAAAATGGATAAAAATAAAAGAAAATGGATAAAAATAGACGAGCACGGATAAAACTAGCCGAAAACGTATAAAAACAAAAGAAAATGTACAAACACAGATAAAAACGTACAAAAATGAATGTTTTTTTGGGTAAAGGGGACTCACCCCGGTAAAATATATTAATAACCCAAAAATCCAATAAGTACAATGAAATGTGATTGAGTGTCACATTAACCTTAAGCAAAAGCTTGAACAACCAAAACTCCTATGACATGCCATACACAACTACCTATCCATTACATAACCAATGACACCAATAGGGAAAAACCACCTAATGGAACATAAACAACAAAAAAACACAGCCATGATTAAACAAAAATAGCTTCAGGAAGATCCCAAAGCGTAGCAAACTTCTGACCATCCTTTGATTTCTTCAATTTGCAAGAAAGAACCTTAAGGCGAACCGAAGAAACCACACAATCAATAACTTGAGATATCGTTCTCTTTTTAGAATTAAACAGCCTCCAATTGTGTTCTTGCCATACAAAATAAGCTGAGGCCACTATTACAAGTCTAACAATAACACTCTTGGTCTTTCTCCTCTTAACATCGGGCTGAAGCAAAGAAATGAGAGAATAAATATCATGTGAAGCCAGATTGAAACCCGTAAGCCGCACCATATGGGACCAAACAGCTTGAGAAAACGTACAATCAAAAAACAAATGCTCATATGAATCAAGCAACGTACAAAAATGAATGAAAACGTATAAAAATAGACGGCAATGGATAAAAACAGACGAATACGTATAAAAACAAAAAAACGTACAATAACGGATAAAAACGTACAACAATGGACAAAAATGTGTGAACACGTATTAAACGGACGAAAATGGATAAAACGGGCGAAAACGGGTGAAAATGTATGAAAACGTAAAAACGTATAAAAACGGACGAAAATATATATAAACGTACAAAAACAAATAAAAACACATAAACAAAAAACTTGGATCATTTGCCCACCGTGATTTGCAAGGTTGCCTATTTGGACCGCTTTTAACATTAACTTTGTATGAATATTGCCTGTTTGGCCCGCTTCAAATTTTACATGTTGGCCAAATGATTCAAAAGTTTAGAGAAAAAAAGATTACTCAAATAGCCCAAATTCTTGCATATGGACAAATATTGCCAGCTCTTCCTTGATACAAGTATATGGCTACATCAAATCTGAACAAAGTAGTCAGATTGCTTTTCCTATGCAAGTTGAGGGTGTTTTGAAGATGAGAAAAAAAATTGAAAAGAAATAATCGTCACATTGCTTATGCTACTGTGAATTCTTTATGTAGTGGATGGGAACAAAAAACAAAAGGTGCAAGGAACATATGTGGGCACTATGGCTTTTGTGATAGTTATAGGAACGGTGGAGGAGATAGTGATAGTAGGACAATCTGACTAGCTAACAAAGATGCACATCAAAGTAGACAACATGAAAGAGTTATGGTCAACAAACATAATTACACCGGTCATGTTTTAATTTTGACATGTGATATTGGTTTTCCATCATGCTTATGAGCTTGGAAGTTAGGAAAGGAGAATTGGGATGTATCTTAGGGGGTGTTTATTTTTTGTTTAATGGCTTTTTGGTAATAATTTTTTATCTACGAAGGTTCAAAATTATGTTTCTTTTTTGCTTAATATAAAAAGGTTTCCTAGATGTAGATAGGCTCAAAAAATCCACCCTTTCCCAACCAGGAACCACAATTTCATCATAACGTCTATTATAACCTATAATCTCTCATCTTCATATTTTCACCTAAACACTATCTTCTTCTCTTCCCAATTAAACATTTCACAGTTTAATTTCTAGATCGACAACATTAGTCTGCCTCTAACTTCACGCCACCGCTCCACTATTGCCTCCACGTCGCCGATGTGGTTCCACCTTCATCACCGGTCCCACACTTCCCCCACCACCTCTGTTAATTTGTCTTCAATAAACTCTAAATCCGAGCACCCCATTTGATACAATGTTTTATATGGGGCTTTAATCATGTATGGTTATGTGATCCGGCACAGGTAAGATTGAAATTTTGGGTTTGGAGATTGTAAGTGATAAGTTGGGTTTAAGAAATTTTTGAGGTTTATTTGTGATTGATGAATTGGGTTTCTATGTATGTATCCCAAATATTAATGTATGGTTATGTAATTTGATTTGTGATTTTATTTTTTAGAAATAAAAAGTTCAAGATCTAAGAATAAAAAAGTGGATTTTCATTTAATTCAGGCAAGATATATATATATATATATATATATATATATATATGTGTGTGTGTGTGTGTGTGTGTGTGTGTGTGTGTGTGTGTGTGTGTGTGTGTGTGTGTGTGGGTAAAATAGTCACTTACTAATATGTTGATGTTCCATTAAACAGGAAAAAGAAACGATATTTGTTTACCCATCTTTTGTTACTAATCAGTAACATTTATATAAAAAGACATAGTTTCCAAACAGGATAAAAAAGAAATAACCCCTTAGTTTTATTTTGAAATCCATTTGGGGCATGTCCCATTTGAGATAGTAGTAGTTCAAGCGTGTGCTTGAGGTTAATGTGTCATTTCAGCCACATTCCATTATACTTAAACGGTTCTGTGATTAATATACTTTATCGGGGCAACCATTTACCCAAAAAAATGAAACCGACATATAACTTGTTATGTACGCTGTTTTGAAACCCGGTTCGACCCGGCCGGGTCAACTGGTTGAACTGGTTCCAGTCGAAAAAACGGGAAACAGGGTTTCATATTTTCAAAACCCGGTTAGACCTGTCGGGTTTTGGTTTTTTCGTGTTTTTCACAAATAAAGCAAGTTAATTATATATACTTGTGACGGAATTTTATTTTTACATGTTATATTTGTTATTAAATAGTTTTAGACTTAATATGTAAAATATCCATTATTTATATATATATATTTTTTGTTGTATCTTTGCAAATATGTTTTATTATTTTTCTGTGAAAAATCAGGTTGACTCGGTGGTCGAACCGGTTGAAACCGTAACCCGGTGACTTAACCGAGTCGATTAGAGATCTAGTTTTCAAAACATTGGTTTTGTAAACAAAAAGTGCAAAAGGGTGGTTGATGATTTTATATTGTAAATATATTTTTTTATATCTATATTATAAAAACTAACGTTTGTCGTAGTTTTGTAACACACAAAATCTACAGTAAACTAACGTTTGTCGTAGTTTTGTAACACACAAAATCTACAGTAAACTTACTTTTAATATTTTTTTAAATATGAATGAACAGTAATCTATCCTTAAAATATTCTGACTAACCATTGTCTAAATAGTTATTTTATTCTTAAACTAAACACGTATACAATACGTGTTCTTCTCCAACAATGCCTTCACCGATAAAAAAACCTCTCCCGCACATACATCTCTTTACACAGATAGAAAAATCTCCCGTATGTTTTCTTCTCTCTATATCCTCACCGCTTAGCCACACATACTTTAACCGAATCTTCGATGTCGTCGATCTCTTTGTTGCCGCCGTTTGTGGTGTGTGGCGATGGTGATCGGCGTGTGACGTTGGTGAGCTTAGGTGGGTGTGTGAGGTTTGTTTTGTGGGTGTTTTGATTTGTTGGAGATTTGTTTCTCCCAGCATACTCTCACATCGATGGTATGACATGATTTGTCAAAGTGGTTATCTTCTTCTTTCATCATATGTGAGCCGATTAATTCTGATTAAAAAAGATCCAACACATGGATTTTGGTAGGTTTATCTTTAATTTTTTTTATTTCGAATACCGATTTGCCTTCTTTATCTTCTTTCTCTTGCGAATGTTGATCATGGGAGATTGGCTCATTGTAATGTGGTGAAATATGGGTTGATGGTGGATGGGTATGTTAGGCATTCGTTGATTAGTATGTATGCGAGATGTGGGGAATTGGGGTGTGCGCGTAAGGTGTTTGATGAAATTGCTGACAGGGATTTGGTGTCGTGGAATTCAATGATATCTGGGTGTGTGAAGACGGGATTTACGAAGGTGCGTTGGAGTTGTTTAAGGAGATGAAAAGGGATGGGTTTGAGCCGGATGAGATGACGGTTGTGAGTGTGCTTGGGGCGTGTGGGGATTTGGGGTTGGGGAAAGTGGTTGAGGAGTATGTTGTGGAGAATGAGATGGAGGTGAATTCTTATGTTGGTTCGGCGTTGATTGGTATGTATAGTAAGTGTGGGGATTTGGTGTCGGCAAGGAGGGTTTTTGATAAGATGGTTACAAAAGATTTGGTGACGTGGAATGCCATGATTACAGGGTAAGTAACTAAGTACTTCTTTTTTCATATCAAATTATGCTGTTTTGTGATTGCTTTAAGTGGGAAACCAATCCTGAAAATTGGGGTTAAAAATGACTGTTTCTTTACGAGTAAACCGCATACCTATTGTTTTTACAAAAATAAGACATGTTTGATCCCCGTATACCACTTAGAATCTCTAAAGAATAGTGGTAATGGGATGGTTTGAGAGATAATGGTCGTATATCAAGAATAGTATTTGAAATAGGCTAATTTACAATCGGCAAGGAGAGATGTACCTCTTCTGATGTAGTATTGTATTCCATCTAATATTATATAAAAATTGCAGCCGTCGTCATAGTCCATTAGACCTGATTATTATTTATAATAAGTCTTGATTTTCAAGTCTAATCTAATCTAATTTTTGGATGATTGTGTGATATTATTAGGTTAGTGAAGTTGTTTTCAAGGATAGCTAAAATTAGGAATCAAAATTGCGAATATCTGGACTTCAACTTGCAGGTTTGTTGTTTCGTATATTTGTATGCATCATAATTTTGTGGGTTATTTTTTATGATGTTGTAACGGGTTTTCGTTTGTTGACGATTTTTGAGCGATATATGTATGATGTTGGTGTTATAGAATTTTTGTGTTTGCAACCGTAGATTTAGGTATTAGTTTAGGTATCTCGGGTTTTCTCACATTAGTAAAAATTAGGATGTTTTTTTGTTGGTTGTTAGCATAGAATGGCAAACACCCCCATAAACTTATTGACATGTTTTGAATATTTGGAGGATGCAAAAGCAGGCTTTAGCTTACTGTTGCTTTGTGATATAACCCGAGTTGTCTCAGATTTTGCATTGTGTTTACGTCTTTTGAACTATCCATGGTTGTACCAGTTGGTGCTTACGTCTCAGGAGGTCACGTGAAGGCTACTGTGACTTTTGGGTCGTTTTTGGGTGGCCGTATTTTGCTGTTAGGCAGTGTTATAAAGCCTTGAGGTATTCACTTCCTGACTCATTTTTATTTTGCTATCATTTTAGAGGAACAAAGGCTCTCTAAGTGTTTTCAAAAAAAATTCCCAGGTATTTTTTTTACTAGCCATTTGTGTTGCAGCAATGGAGCAAAGAGGGTTCTTGGCAAGAAGGTTTGTGATTTCTATTATAAAGACTCCAAATTGCTTTAGTAAAAGGGGGTGTTTGGACTGGCTTATAATTTTGAAGTGCCTATGTTGTTAAAAGAAAGTGATTTTAGTCTGACTGGATATTTGGTTTCTTTTTAGGTACTGGAATTGTACTCTCGACAAGTTTGTTGAAGCTTCCATGATACCACGCAAAAAGTGTCCACAGGTAATCTCAAGATCCATTTTTTCTTACTTTTTTAGAAGTGGCAACATGATCAAGATGCCTAGAATAGGTTGATTTAGATTTATTTTTTTCTTTAACGGGTTAAGCGAATATAGTTATACTGCTTACACAAAATAAATATAGACCAAAAGTCACCTGGAGCATTTTCAATTGCTTAAATCCTCCTTTAACGCTTTATTAAGAACTAGATACTATAACACCTAAAAGAGGTTATGTCAAAAATCCCAGAGCCAAACACCCCCTGAGGTTGCAGAAACATCGGTCCAATTTATTTATTTTTTCCTCTATCAAAATATGTAACCATACTGAGGTGAAAAACATGATCAGCACATATAAGATATAGTGTATGTGTGTGCGCGAGCTCGCGCCAATCTTATTAGAAATGTCATCAAAGTCACACCATGAGGAATTTGCCTCTTTATAAGTCATTCGGTTACTTGCTTCGATTTGAAGATTGAGAACTAATTTTCTTATTTTTTTTACCAAATATGATATTTATTTTAAGTGATATGGAACATGAGGTGGTTTTTGGCAATAATTGTACTAAACATTGGCTGATTGATATGCAGGCCTGTAGAACGAGAGATGTGGCGTTGAGGAAAAGGAATCAACAAACAATTGACATCATGCTATTGGGAAGCGAAATTAGGTTCTTCAGGATGTTGCAGCTGATTCGGGTCTTCTACGTACAAAACCAGTTTGCTGTGTTCAGCGTGGTCATGGACAAGCCATTTTTTTCTTGCGGTAAGACTTTTCCTCTTTACCAGAACTTATGGTTATGCAATTTAGGACCGCTGTTATAAAAAAGTAAACAACAACTCCCATAGTCTGAAAGGTTCCTTAATTTTAAGAATTGGCATGAAAGTTTATCTAATTAAGCTGGCCTATATCCAGACAAACCTGTTCTGGCCGCGCCATAAGCAAAGGCCATTCTGTTTTGCACAGAACATGTATACTGTAGTCACATATATTTGTGTGTTTTATTGATAAGTGTTCCGTATGCGTTCGTCAGATTTCGCAGCAGCTACTAAAAGGAAGCTTTGGATTGCTTATTATAACCGCTTATCTGCTTACTAATTTTTGAGGTAAGTTATTCTCAAATTGCTCATTCAAAATGACTTAATAGTTAATTCATTCCAATTGATAAAATCTTGAACACACTTAAAACTGCTTAAAGACGCTGCCCATATAGCCTTATATTTCTTATGCATTTAATACACTAGATTCAAGAAGAAAAATTTCTTTATGATCATCAGAGAGCATCATTTTTTAGTGCAAGTATAGTTGTTACCAAAAATGTAGGATACGTGAGAGATCACAATGAACTTATCCCCATTCTGTAACGGCTGCTAATTCGTACATAGAGCAGCGATTATGAATTTTGGAACTATACGTTAGTTGTCGATCCATGCGTAGGGCAGATAAAAATTATCAATAAGCAATCCCAAACACCCCATCGTAGTCCTTATATATGTGTATTTGATTATTTGCGGCTCAAATGTGTGTTAGATGCAACCGAAATTATTAGCTCCGATTGATACACCCATCAAAAGCCCACTTTTTCAGTGTATGAGCTTATCAAGATCAGCTTATGACAAAATCATTAGCTCAGATTGATACGCTCATGAGCCGAAAAATATGGTCTTGCTGTTATTTACACACTACAACATATATATATATATTTTATACTATATTTATATATATATATATTATATATATATACATAATAAGTGGAGAAAAGAAAGCTAGGACAACGCCTTTATGTGATTTTATGTCGTTGTGTTGTCTGTTTTTAGTTAGGATTAATGCGTTGCAACAGCAGCTTCACAGCAGCCATGGAACACTCATACACAATCAGTCCCAAACACCCCTTAAAACGTCATACTCACCCCTTTGAAACATCCAATCTGATGTGTTTATTTGAAGGTGAAATAGGCACTCTTGAATAATCAGATTGAGAATTTGTTTACCCGCACGTTGTGATAGTGTGTGGATTTGCTTGACTTTCTGGAAATGCAGTTTTCACCAGTGTTATTGTAGATGGAACAACATTAATAAAACCAATAAAAGACACTAATAGATCTCTTTTTTGTTTGGATATACTTCCAGGTTGTGCAGATCAGAAAACTTATTAAAAAAACTCGAAGATATTCCATCAAGATTTGTGAAACCGTATGCGAGTTATTAGAGTCGCCGTCATCATCGTTCGCGCTGAACTCCACCTTAGCTGATATTCAGGTATGCATGAAGTCTTGCGACATAGGATTCAAGCACACAAAAATGAAATATACAGTTAGATAAATGTCTTTCTAGATGTAAAATAATATAATCCCTCAAAGTGGCGAATAAGTGAGTGACTCATTGTCTGTGACATATTATTTTGTGATGAGAAGTATGAGTTAGTACTGCTGATTATCAATAATTAAAAAAAGAAGCTAATTTTAAATACATCAGTAACTATATTAAACAATAAATGATAGTATGATAGTTTTCAGTAAATGTTTTTCGTTTATTATAAAATATTGATGTTCGATCTTACTTTCGACATATGTAGATGGAGCCATATTTGAGAGTGGTGGCTTCTACAAGGGGGTTTTAAACAAGTTTTGGAATAATTCATATTGGTTCACTTACTACTCCATGCCACCAAAATGTTACATGAACCATTGTTAAAAAAAGTAGTCATAGTTTCTGCTCAATTTTGGACCATTCTTATTTTATTGTTTATATGATTGTTGGATTTTGTTTGTTAATAGAAGGACGATGTCGTATTGGGTATGTCACATTGTAAATACTATAATGACCTATGAATGTTTGAAAGAAATGCAACAGATAAATGCTATTTCTTAAAACAATAAGCAACTACTAAACAATTGTACTAAACTATAGATTAGTCAATGTACTCTAATTTCTTGCTCGAAAGTTTCACCAACCTTTTATACATTTGCAAATGTCGGATAACTTGCAAAGCATGCATTCGTTGCGCATTAGCTAAATTGGATCATTTTATGCACACGTCCAGCAATCCTACCATCGCCAAAACCTACGGACAAACAAGTGCAGAAAAACCAGCAACACCCCCCGAAAACATTGCCAAGCCATTAAAAAGGACACTCTTCCCCGACGAATATATTCGTCATATTAAAAAAACCAACAGAGTATTGCTTTATAGAGAAACGAATAGACATACCAATCTTTAAAGTAGACTTAGCACGTTTCAAGCTTTTACCCATTAATATAAACAGAAACATATATATACACCAACACGGAACCAAAAAAAATGCAACCTTAAACACAGAAAACATAATACAACTATAAACATAAACAACACCCGCCGCAGCGAAGCGCGGGTCCAAAAATCTTGTTCTCCCAAACATTCTTTATTTTAAAATACCTACTTCTATGGATACTATAGGATCCGAGATGGGCAGGTACACTAACTCAGTAACATTTCAAAACAGATTATGGGTTGACTCGGTAAAACTTTTTGTCCAGTTTTGACAAGAGTTAGTCATGAACTCATGATTAACTTAGGGGTGTTCATCGGTTCGGTTTTCGGGTTTGTGGGTTGTACGGTTCGGGTTCATCGGTTTGAAAATTTTCAAAGTTAAAACCAAAACCAAACCAAACCAATTATAGAATGGATAAAACCAAACCGTACACCAAATTAGAATTCGGTTTGGTTTCGGTTTAAACCAAGAAAACCAAATTTAAGTGAACTCCAAAAAATTAAAAACATTTCCCCCAAATATAATCTAAAAGTTATAATAAAAAGCTAAAATATTCAAATTAAATTAACAGATCAAAAAGTCTCACCGATGCTCAAGTAAATCAACAAAAAAAAGTTTAAAAAACAAAAAGGTTTAAGAAGTTAACAAAAATAAATGAAAGCGAAATAAGATAAATTTTCTTCGACAAAAGTCTTCACAAGCCTTATTAGCTTGAATATTTCATCTTCAAGCATCCAAACACACTTGCAACTTCACTCTTGCTCTTTATATAAATCAAGTAGCAAACCCTTGTTCAGTTGTTTACGAATATGCATCAATCCTTGATTTGAGAAGTGATTAGTTTAAAAGATATTTTAAAATTTTATAATTGCTAGTTAAGACAATACGATAGAAGTATATATTCCTATAATTAACTTTTTTTTATGTGTATAGAAATATTCGGTTTTTTCGGTTTGGTTTGGTTATATTTTTGTCAAACCATAACCAAACCAAACACCAATTAAATACTTCGGTTTGGTTTCAAACCAAACTGTACACCAATTAAAACTTTCGGTTCGGTTTTATTCGGTTTCGGTCCGGGTTTTTTTTTCGGTTTGTTTGGTGTCAAACCAAACACTGAACACCCCTAATTAACATTCAGAAATTTTGAATTGAACAACTTGAGAGGCTGTTGACTGTAGTTCTTTTATGACTTTCAATTTACTCGACATTTTTTAAGATGAATAGTGATTTGCACACTCAAATTTTTTATTGGAACACTCATTGTACAAACGGTTAAAGCACATTATACAAGCATATAATGCAAAAAAAAGTGTCCCAATAAAAAAAATAAATGTACAAATCAATTCACTTTTAAGATATTTATTTTAGACTATTTATATTTTTAGTTAACATTCCAAATTCCTTCTAATGCAAAAATGCCCGGCACTATATAAAAACATTGCACTGGTTTCACTAGAAAGCTTTAGAGCGCGTTTAGCTGCTGAAAAGTTTTTTTAATTTCCTTTCAATAGTTTTCTTGAAAATAGGTTAACTCTTTGCTCTTCAAAGAACCTTTTGAAAACTGAAGAACTCTAAATTTAAGTTCTTTAAAACATAGTTATAATAGGAGAAAATAGGTTTTCTGTTTTCAATAGAGAAATTTCATAAAATACTTTTTTTAAACACGTTTTCTCTGTATTTCTAAGAAAGCCTCTCTGGAAAAATTCTCATTTTGCAACAACTAAACACACCTTTAGTGTATATGATATTGTGATTCTTTTACATGTTCAAAACGAGGTTGTTCACTCGCGCTTCGCTGCAGAGCGTGAGGTTTACGTTAAGGACTAACTTTGCAATGAAACGATAACCTAAAGACTATTTTCGTATTGTGTCATTATTAAGGACTAACTTTTTGACTCGCCGAGACTCACCCCTTAAATCTTATATATATATATAAATAAACTCAAGGATCAGAATCCGCGAGACCAAGTAAAATTTTTTTGCTAAATATATAATGTATTTTTTTTCTTTTTTTTAATAATTCGGGTAATTCTGGTTATTTGGGTCAACACGAAAACCGAACCGAATTCAAATTTGGTTTTCGGTTCGGTTCGGTTGAATTTTAGTTTGGTTCGGTTCGGTTTTCAAGTTGAAAAAAAATTAACCGAACTAATCGAACCGAATAACCTGATAACCAAAACCAACACCCTCGTAAGAATTAAGAAAGAAGTTGTCTCTTCATACTAAGAGGGAGAGGTACTCTTAAGCCATAAGCTCGCGCCAAGCTAACAGCCGAGGAAAACCTCGCGCCATTGACACCGTGGCTGGCGCCATCGGGTCTCGCGCAGGCGCCATCGGGTCTCGCGCAATGGCCATCAGCCAGCGCCAAAGGTAATTTTTTTTTTGAATTCGAACGTTGGGCAACGGAAGTTTTTTGGGTTTTTGAATTTTTTGACCGTTTTTTGCTAATAAATACCCCATTTTTACCCCTTAAAAATCTAATAAAATACCACCTTATTCTACCATATTTTACATACTCTTCCAATATTATTTATATCACACTATTTTCTACTTCTCTTTTTTTTTTTGCATCCAGAATGATCCCAAACAATCCAACACATCCATGATAACCGGTATGCTCAACGACCCCCAAAACAAAATTCTGGGCTCATCTTCGGCTAATCCTTACCTTAACTTTCCCAACTATAACCCTATGTTAATCCCGATCACCAAATTCTCTTTCAACAATGACAACTACAGCAACAAAATGTTTAATACCAATATTAATCAACAACAATTCCGGTAATTCCCAACCACCAATCCGAAGGCTGAAACACAACAGAAGAAGAAGATTAGACTCTACCGCAAGTTTCAGTTCAAACCCGCACATGTTCAGAATTGATTCAACAACAATACGAGCTAGACGGAAGGAAAAATAAAGCGTATCGACGCAGAGTGGAACATTTAGAGCTCGAGATTATACTTCAAAGAAGGTTACCGAGGACTTGAAAGTCCTACAAATATCGACGGACGGGATGAATTCGATTTATGTGGCTATTATCAACTCAAAAAGACCGAATATGTGCTTTATATGGTCCAAATAACTAATTTAGTTATGTTTTTTTATTTCGTTATGTTTTTTAATTTTAATGTAATGTCTTTTTTAATATTTTATTGTAATGTTTTTAATTTTCTAATGAAGTTTATTTATTAAATAATTGTGTATTTGTTAATTTAAAAAAAAAAATTAAAAAAAAATACATATGGCTTGAGCTAACGAGGGAGGCAGTTGAATGTGGTGTCATAGCAATTCTGATGTTATAGCACTTTTGCTGACATGGCAGCACTTTTTGGTGCTATGGCTTGAGCCATGACACGAGAGTACCCAGTGCTCTAAAGAGCATCACATAACATGCGGATTGATGTCGTTTTCTATTCCTGGGCTCATGTCTTTTTTTTTCCGAGTAACATTGGGCATTTTTTTTCTAATAGCGCAATTCTTAGATTATATAATAAGAAAAAAAATAATGCTAAAATCACAAAGAGTTTAAAAAAAACATTTCACAAAATAATGTGACATGCAATAACTGGATTAAATTTTTATCTCTCATTTTTTAATTGGACAACGATGTACAAATCATCATGCCACATCTTTTTTGTGAAAAAACTGTTAGGAATCGAGAAAAGACTCAGTCACATCTAAAATATGTAGCTCGTAGGTCTTAGTTAGTTTTTGAAACCTTAAATAGGTAGAAAGACCCAAGGCCCATGGTAAGCCTATGAATAGGCACATGGCCGACCAAACTAGAGTATAAGTACCATCTTCATAGCTTGAAGATGGTGTTGGTTGATTCACTTTCTTATTTTCTATAATCTAATATTCTCTTTTTCTTTCTCTCTTTAAAAGTGTTCATCCTTTCACTTTCTCTCTTTAGTTCTTTGTCATTAGATTGTGTGATTAGATAACATATGTATTCTTCAAATGGTATCAAGAGCCATGGGGTGATCTAGTAGGCCTTGTGTACGTTTTTTCTTTGGTTTTATTTGGTCCGTTTGGTTCGAACTCAGCGCAAAAGGGTTTCATCTTTTTGTGTGTTCTAAAACCATAAAGCTTTCATTTTTCTTCTTAGTTTATTCTAGTATAAGTTAAAAGTACAAGTAAACCTTTGAAAACATACCAAAAACTTGACCTTTTTAAGGTTTTTTGTTCGAAAAAGGGTTTCTGTACTAAGAATCTTGATTTTAAATTTTTCGTGTCAAAAACGTTAAAGTTTGCGTTTTTAAGGTTCTACTAGTCTCGGAATACTAAGTTGTAAAAGAAAAATCGAGTAAAAACGTCAAAAAGTGAGTCTTTAAGTGTTTTGAAAATTTTGTTGTTCGAACTTTCATTAGGCGAAGTATATAGTTTTTTTGAAGTAGGCGAATTATACCATCTCAGGCGAATTATACATATTTTTGTCTAGGCGAATTATACATTTGCTCTAGGCGAAGTATACAGGCGAATTATACCATTTTGTTCAGGTGAATTATACCAATTTTTTTAGGCGAATTATACCTATTTTTTTTAGGCGAATTGTACCTGTCTTCTAGGCGAATAATACATATTTCGTAATTGGGCGATTTATACCATTTGCTTGGGAAAAGTATACCATTTGCTTGGGAGAAGTATACAATTTGCTTGGGTGAAGTATACCATTTGCTTGGGTGAATTATACCATTTGCTTGGGTGAATTATACCACTTCCATTAGGTGATTTATACGGTTTCTCTTTGATTTGTAAAATCCCATGAAAGGTTAACTTCTTTTCTCCGTTATCCCGTGTAATTACATTACTTCATCACTTAAACAAACAACACTTTAACACAATAACCTCTAATCACTGAACGATCAAAAAGTTATCTTTTCTCACTTAATCAATCAATTCAAAACGACAACTTTAACATAATTCATGATCATTACCGGTGCGGACAATCGTCCTCCCATGTTGGAAAAAGCTATCTATGATTCTTGGAAGAGTCGTATGGAACTATACATAGAGAATAGGGAGAACGGGAGAATGATTCTTAACTCAGTTCTAAATGGTCCACTTATATGGCCTACTATTGAAGAGAATGGTACCACTAGGACAAATACATATGAAGAACTTTCAGTTCCACAAAAGCTCCAAGCTGATTGCGACCTCAAAGCTATCAATATCGTTCTTCAGGGTCTCCCACCGGATGCGTATGCTATTATCAATCATCATAAAGTTGCAAAAGAGATATGGGACATAGTTAAGCTTCTGATGCAAGGCACAAAATTGTCATTACAAGAAAAGGAATGTAAATTGTATGATGAGTTTGATAAGTTTTCATTTGTGAAGGGTGAAACACTATATCAGTACTACTGGAGATTTGCTCAACTAGTCAATAACATGAATGTTATCAATATGTCAATGAGACCAGTTCAAGTGAATACAATGTTTCTGAATAGTCTTCTACCAGAATGGAGCGAGTTTGTGACGGACGTGAAGTTGGCTTAAGATTTTCATACTACAAACTATGATCATTTGTATTCATATCTTGAAAAACATGAGGCACATGCAAATGAAACTCGCTTGATGCGTGAACGATACCAAGATCATCTTGCATTTGTTGCCAACTACAATCAATCACTGTCTCACCTTACCAACTATCACTCTCAATACAATGCTACATAGTTTTCTCAACAATCAAACACAATGATTCCACAAGTTCACTCACCTCAATCATTTTCACCAATGTATGCACCACCTCATCCATCTCAACCACAAATCAGTCATTCATCCGTTCCACCATCACATCAATATCAGTCTCAAATGGACCATCAAACCTCATCTATTCTATAAAATGCTTATCATTCACCTCAAGTTTCAACACAACCAATGACTGAGTTCTCTCAAATGGACTCATGTCTTGCTATTCCTATGTTTTCTCCAGGAGATGATACAATGGCCTATCTCAATAAGGCAATGGTTTTCTTGACAGCTGTAGCTGCTTCAAGATTCCCTTCAACCAACAATCAACTTAGAACTTCCTCTAATCCGAGAAACCAGACCAATACTCAAGACGGAAGGGTTACTGTGCAACAAGTTCAAAGGAGGAAATGATAAAGTTATGCTGGTACTGGCTATAAGGGTAATATTATTAGTTTTGGAGGAGACAATACAGGAGGGCAGACAAGGGTTGTTAAATGCTATAATTGTCAAGGTGAAGGACACATGGCTAGGCAATGCACTCAGCCTAAGAGGCCAAGGAACGCTGCATGGTTTAAGGAAAAGGCAATGTTGGCTAAAGCATAGGAATCCGGTCAAATTTGGATGAAGAGCAACTCGCATTTCTTACAGATCCAGGCATTCCAGATGGTCAAGCTGCTCAGATAACCATTCCAAACAATGTTGCTTTTCCAAATGAGGATCTAGATGCTTATGATTCTGACTGTGATGATGTCTCGAATGCAAAGGCGGTTCTGATGGCCAATCTTTCCAACTATGGTTCTGATGTTATCTCAGAGGTACCTCATTCTGAATCCTATCATAATGATATGGATAATCTAAGTATGCATGCAATGCATGATTTTAAACAAACACCAGTTATTGACTTTTCAGACAATGAGGTAACAAGTGATATTAATATCATTTCGTACTCTAAATATTTGCAAGAAACACAACAGGTAGCTGTTCAAGATACTAATTTGTATACACAACAAGATTCTATGATATTATCTGTGATTGAACAAATGTCAGTTCAAATGCTTAATCATAAGAATAATTAGCAAAAGGCCAATCAGGAAAAGAGTAATGAATCCTTAATCGCTGAGCTTGAGAAATATAAAGAACGAGACAAAACTTTTGAACAACGTCTTAATATTGATTTAAGCACTAGTGAAAAAATGATTGATTCTCAAATGGATTATATGATTAAGGAAAAGCTTGCACTTAGGCAGTAAATTGACTCATTTGAACAAAATCTTTCTAATTAAATCAAGAAAAATGAATCTTTATTACAAACATTCACTTTTTCAAAAATGAATCCAAAGAAAAGGAAAGTAAATACATGGAAAATGAAATTGATTTAGAAAAGAAAATAAAGGAACTCGATAATATTGTTTATAAAGTGGGTCAATCTGCTCAAACAGTGCACATGTTAATTAACCCACAAGTCTTTTATGACAACACTTACAAACAAGCTATTAGGTATAAAAATCTGTTTTATCTCAAGAATGCTCAACGGATTAAGCCAACCTTGTATGATGGCAGTGTTATATCTAGTCAACATGTTGTTATTCCTATGATTGATGATGAAGAGACATTGATTTTAGAAGAAGTAAGTCGATCTAAAATTCTTGCAAAACAAAACGATCCAATTTCAAAAGAAAAGAAAATTAATACTACTCCAATTAATTATGTTGAGTTAAATCAATTGTCTGAAGATTTTGATAAACATTTTGTTTCACAACAAGAATTGTCTGCTGAACAAGCTTTTTGGCTACAAACTTCTAACCCTAATACTGAAAAATCTGATATTTCACCTGTTAGAGTTGAAGCTCCTAGTGAACTTCCTAAGGTTAGTTTGGTTAATAAAAGTCTTAAAACGCTCAAATTCCATCTTTCTAAATTTGACACAGTGGTGAAAAAGCGGATTACACCTGATGCTATTATAGAAGGTGAATAAGGGTTTGAACACACTAAAGCTGTTTTTCTAAATGAAATTATTCCATTTTTAACGACCTTAAAAGATATATTTAATGTTTTTGATATAGATCTTTTAAATGAGGTAACATAAGTACAAACAGTTTTTAACCAGATAGAAGCAGCTGTTCAATAGTGTTCAGTAGACAAACAATGTTTTGAAATTCTTAAAAAGGAACTTTTTTTTGAAAATGATCGACTTTTACAACAAATCATGTCTTAGGATGTTCTACTTTCTGTTATGAATTCTACTACTCTTAATGGTAAATATGTGCATTTAAAAATGCAAAGTAGTGAATCTTGTGATAAGTGTTTTGATCTTGATGCTGAGCTTTTGAAAACACAAAATTCGTACAATGAACTCTTGAAAAGTTACTCACAACTTGAAAAACATTACATTTATCTTGAATTAACATTGCAACTTAATCAAGAAATTTTTCAAAAGGAGAAATCATGTGATAATCAAAATGCTTTTGAAATTCTAGAATATTTTGAAAATAATGATTTAAAAGCTCAGCTACAAGCTAATGATACTACAATTCGTAAGTTGAAGGAACATATCAAATCTCTGAGAGAAAATGACAAGGAAGAGAAAGTCATGCAAAATATAAATGAAATTGAAACCATAAATAGTGAACTGGAACATAGTGCGGCCAAATTACTTTCTGAAAACGAGCGTTTATATAAAGAAATTAATCATTTGAAACAGATTTTCAAAGATCAATTTGACTCAATAAAAAAGACACGTGTTCGCACTAAGGAACATAGTGACTCTTTAATTGCACAATTGAACTCAAAATATGTTAAAAATGCAGATTTAAAAGCTCAAATTCAAGACAAAGTTTTTGTGATTACATCATTGAAAAATGATTTACGAAAACTAAAAGGGAAAAAAATTGTTGACAATGCTGTACAAATACAGATGAGGTGTCATTTTATACGCTATTTCGGGGTGATTTAACCCCCTAAATCATGCAAATATACCCAAATTATATGCTTAATCGTTTGTTTTCATGTTTTTAGCACTTGGATGGCTTTTGGAGGAAATACACGTGACTTGGGCTCATTTGAAGAAGAAACGGACAAGACTACGACTCTACACCAAATCCTTGAAGAAGTTGTGAATACAGAGTGTGGAGACGGCGTCGCGAGTTTCAAGCGACGGTGTCATGATGTTTAAAGTGACGGCGTCAAAGATCTAGTGACGGCGTCAGAACGTGGCCGACCTAAAGAAACCCTAGAAGATTTTGTGTCACGAGATTGAGAAGATCATTTCACTTACGCGTGAAGTACCAGATATTGTTTTGGTCATAACTCCTCCATACGAACTTGGATTTCGATGATTCAATAGCCCACGCGATAGCAACGAGAAAATCTACAACTTATTGAAAATTAAAGGCGCGACGGCTTTAAGAATTTTGGTCACGGCGTCGTGAAGCTCGAATTAGGATTTGCCTATAAATATAGCCTCATAACTTCGTTTTTATCAAGCCTCCAACCCTAAGTCCGATTCTAGGGTTTGGGTAGGTGTATTTCCAGCAACTTAGAAGACCTAATTCAATCCACAAACATCTTGTAATGGTTTGATTATCACTTATATCTTAATTCATGTCTTCAATTCCTTTTGTTGATTATGATTTCTCTTGTTTAAGTATGCTTGGCTAATTCATCTAGTATTTATTTGGGAATGCATGAAACTTGTCATTAGTTGATTAGATCTTGTTGTTTGTGACAAATTCAATAAGAATAATTGATTATAGTTTATAATTCTTGTTTCCTATTGCTTCTTGTTGATGGATGTGCGCGTTAGGCTCTAGAAAACTAGCCATAAGATATTAAATTGGCATAGACGTCTAAGGAAACGCGAGTGTGTAAAAAGGATACCATCGATAACAGTCTTCATACTACCTTACCTCTAATATAGTTGATCCCTCTTAAGTGTTTTAAATGCATGTAATATACTCTTAGGGGCCTTGTAATAGTCTTCATTCTACCTTACTTGTGCGTTGCCCTAACAGAATATTACATAGACGGCGGATTCGTGTAATTCGTTAATGACTTAGGAAATACTTACATATCGCATCACAAGTGTGACAAAGCAATCGGTAGAATTGGATAGCTAGCAAGGAGTAGTGCATCCTGAGTAAATACGCTTCATTGTATAATTGTTTCCTCACTAGATTAGATTAAAAGTAGAATTAGATTAGTAGATTAATTAGTTAAAACAAACCAACCTTCAAACCCAAGATTTACTTGCTTTTATAAAATATAAAATACAAAAATAATCTTCCTTTAACCTCTAGACCTTAGTGAACATTCGATCCGGCCTTCAAAGTGCCATTCCCTTAAAAACAATAACAACCCCCGAGTCTTGCATATACTACACTGCAATGATTAGGTACACTGCCTAGGGAGTTGTAAAACTTCTTGTAGAAATCCTTTACGACCCTCACATCAAATACCCAGTGCCACCACTATTGTTCCAGGGATGTTCAAACTTGATTTAAATCCCTTAGCTCCTAGGTTATTAAAAAATAGGGATGCTCAAGTAGACTATCTTAAGTACACTCAAGAACAAGCAAATATTCTTCGAAGAATAGTCAAACAAGCTAAAGCTACACAACCTTTAGATAATGCATTAGACTTTTCCTATAAGCATGCCAAACAAATTCAGGAGTTACTTGTATATGTTCAAGATACGTGCCCTAATACGATTCAACCTATTGAGAAATTGGTCGCTGTCACACCAATGAACAAAGTCAAGAAAGTTAGGTTTTCTGAACCTCTCATATACTCAAGAAACATTAATAAGCAGGTAGAGTCTTCCAAAACACCAGATTCTAACACACATGTGTTGCTTTCTACAGGATTGAAGAGTTCTACTAGTGCTAGCAGATCACAACCTACAGGCAATAAAAAGAATGATAGGATCTCGCAAACACCAAGTAGCAGAAGCCCAACATAGGAGAGTTAATTTAAGTTCAAATAAAAAGAATCGTGTTAAAGATCCTATTTGTGATGCAAATGTTAAGCATACTATGTTAAATGTGAATTCTCAATTATTTTGTGTTAAATGTAAGCAATGTATGTTTGATGCAAATCATGATGCGTGTTTCCTTGATTTTGTAAATAATGTGAATGTGCGCTCTAAGTCTAAGTCTGATAAGCAAAACCAACTGCATAGTATTTGGAAACCTACGGGTAAAGTGTTCACTGAAGTAGGATATAAGTGGAAACCAACAGAAAAGCTTTTCACTTTAGTTGGTAACTTGTGCCCTTTAACTAGGTCTACTTCAGCTAACTTAGTGCCTCCTAAGGAAACCAATTCTCACTCAGTGGAAACACAAAAACTAGAGCTTAAAGTCTATAGCAGGCGACCCAAACCAATAAAATCTAGTGGTTCGAGTAAACAATCTAAGAGTGTAGATTCTATAATTGCTAACAACTTAGAACCCAATCATAATTAGGGATCCACAGTTACAGATGTTCCATCTTCTTCTTCTCTTGTCAATGACAGGTTGTCTAGATTGTTCTCTGGTATCTGGACTACGGATGCTCTAAACATATGACTGGGAATAACTCTCAGCTCATGAACTTCGTCAGTAAATTTCTAGGCACTATTAGATTCAAAAACGACAAGATTGATAAGATTATGGGTTATGGTGATTATCAGCTTAGGAATGTAACTATTTCAAGGGTATATTATGTTGAAGGAATTAGACATAACTTGTTTTCTGTTGGACAATTCTGTTACGCGGATCTTGAAGTTGCTTTTCGAAAAAACACCTACTTTATTTGGAATTTAGACGGTGTTGATCTACTTTCAGGATCCAGAGACACAAATTTGTACACAATTTCTCTTGATGACATGTTAAAGACTTCTCCGATCAGTCTACTATCAAAAGCTTCAAAGAAGAAGAGCTAGTTAGACTAAGAGCTAGTTATGGCACTGTCTGTTATCTTATCTCAACTTCGGTACTATGAACAAGCTAGCCAAAGACGGTTTTGCACGAGGCATTCCAAAGCTTAAATTTTAGAAAGATCATCTGTGTTCAGCATGTGCATTAAGAAAAAGCAAGAAATCCTATCATCAACCCAAATCTGCAGACACTAACCAAGATAAACTATATCATCTGCATATGGATCTTTGTGGCCCGATGCGTATGGAGAGCATTAACGGGAAAAAGTATATCTTGGTGATTGTTGATGATTACTCTCGATTTACTTGGGTCAAATTTTTGAGATCAAAGGATGAAGCTCCTAACGCTATCATCAAATGCATCAAAAATATTCAAGTTCGTTTGAATGCTACTATTCATAATGTTAGAACATATAATGGAACTGAATTTTTCAATCAGACTCTTCGTGAATTTTATAAAAATGTTGGCATCTCGCATCAAACATCTATTGCTCGCACTCCTCAACAGAACGGCGTTGTCGAAGACGAAATTAGACTCTTGTGGAAACTGCTCACACAATATCGATTTTTTCAAAAGCTCCACTGTATCTATGGGCCGAAGCAATCAACACAACTTGTTATACCCAAAACCGTTCCCTGATTCGTCTCTGATACAACAGTACTCCATATGAGCTGATGCACGACAAGAAGCCGGATTTATCATTTCTTTATGTCTTTGGTTCACTTTGTTATCCAAACAATGACAGTGAAGATTTTGGTAAACTGAACGCAAAGGCCGATATTGGTGTTTTTGTTGGTTACGCGCCTGCAAAGAAAGCTTTCGGAATCTACAATAGGAGAACCCGGAAAATCATAGAAACCATGCATGTAACATTCCATGAGCTGATAGCGATGGCTTCTGAACAATTCAGTTCAGGACCTGGTCTTCAATTATTGACTCCTGCAACATCCAGTTCAGGACTCGTACCAAACCCTTTTCCTCAACAACCTTTTAATCCACCAACGAGAAATGATTGAGATATTTTGTTCTAACCCATGTTCGATGAATACTTCAATCCTCCATTGAGTGCTGTTTTTCTAGTTTAAGTAGTTGCTACACCAAGAGCTGTTGATATAGTCGGTTCACCTTCATCAATTATCATTGATCAGGATGCACCCTCAACAAATAGTTCATCATCTAACTAACAACAACAATCCTCAATCATCTCTCAAGGTGTTGAAGAACCTATACCAAATGCACCTTTTGATGATCCATTCATGAAATTTCTACTTCTCAAGAATCATCGTCAATTGGGCAATCCTCACACTCTCTATTTGAAAAGATTGGTAAATGGACTAGAGATCATCCATTAGAAAACATGATTGGTAACCCTTCTCGACCAGTCTGTACTAAAAAGCAACTCGAAACTGATGTCATGTGGTGTTATTTTGATGCCTTCCTAACTTCTGTTGCGCCAAAGAATTTCAAAGAAGCAATGACTGAATTGTCATGGATCGATGCAATGTAAGAAGATATTCATGAGTTTGAACGACTACAATTTTGGGAACTAGTACCATGTCTAGATCGTATAATGTTGATCAAATTGAAATGGATTTACAAAGTCAAGAAAGACGAATTTGGCGGTGTACTAAAGAACAAGGCTAGATTGGTTGCTTAAGGATTCAAGCAAGAGGGGAGAATTGAATTTGAGGAATCATTTGCATCGGTTGCAAGAATAGAGGCCATCCGTATCTTCGTAGCAAATGTCGCCCACAGGAATATGATGATCTACCAAATGGACGTCAAAACGGCTTTCTTAAATGGCGAGCTTAAAAAAGAGGTGTATGTTTGTCAACCAGAAGGATTTGTTGATCAAGAAAACCCATCGCATATGTACAAGCTCAAAAAGGCCCTTTACGTTCTCAAACAAGCACCACGTGCATGGTACGACATGCTGTCAAGCTTCCTCATCTCACAACATTTCTCCAAAGGTGCAGTCAATCCAACACTCTTTACAAGGAAAGCAGGAAACGACTTATTACTGGTACAAGTTTAAGTCGATGATATAATATTTGCATCAACAAATACTGTTATGTGTGATGAGTTTACTAATCTTATGACCACTAAGTTCAAGATGTCAATAATGGGCCAAATGTCATTCTTTTTAGGATTACAAATTTCTCAAAGTCCTAAAGACATCTTCATAAACCAATAAAAAAATGCTTATGAAATTATTAAAAAATATGGTTTGCTAACTAGTGATTCTGTAGACACACCTATGGTGGAAAAGAATAAACATGATGAAGATCTACAGGGGACACCAGTTGATGCTACACATTACCGTGGCATGATTGGTTCCCTCATGTATCTAACATCCAGTAGACCTGACCTTATTTATGCAGTCTGCTTATGCGCTCAGTATCAGGCAAAGCCTATCGAAAAGCACCTAGATGCAGTTAAACGGATCTTTCGATAACTTAAGGGAACCATTCACATGGGTCTCTGGTACTCAAAGGATACCGGTAGGTCACTAACAACATATTCAGACGTAGATCACGTGAGATGTAAGGAGACTAGACGTAGTACATCAGGAAGCACTTAATTCTTAAGTGATAAACTTGTTAGCTGGTCTTCCAAGAAGCAAAAGAACACTGCGATCTCGAGTATAGAGGCTGAATAAATTGCCTTATTTGGGTGTTGTGCTCAAATCCTTTGGATGAGATTATAGCTAACATACTACATGTTTAAATTCAATAAGATTCCTCTGTACTGCGACAACAAAAGTGCTATTACTCTATCCTGCAACAACGTTCAACACTCGAGAGCCAAGCACATCGATGTACGCTACCATTTTATAAAGGAGCAAGTAGAGAATGGAATAGTGGGATTATACTTTATCCGAACTGAATATCAACTGGCAGACATCTTCACCAAACCTTTGCCACGAGAAAGATTCAACTTCTTGATCAAAAAGCTAGGTATGAGAAGCATGTCTCTGAAAACGCTAAAACGTCTGGCAAAGGAAGAGGACGACTAATGGTGGTAACTCGTGGTATATCCTATGTATCATATGTATATAAGAAAATATAAAAACCCACAAAGATTTTTCACTTTATAAAAGTTTTTCAAAAAGAAAATATAAAAATATAAAACCAGAAAAAAATACAAAATTAAAAAAATTAGAAAAATATAAATATATGTATCACTGACATGTCTTCTGAAAATCGATAACATTTACGGCCTTAGAAATGTCATTTAATAATAATACGAGGCTCTAAATGAAGTTCGAGCATAAGTTATAATAGCTTTCAAAACATGTCAAATGATTTGCTATTATTTCATATAGCAACTCGGTCATCATCTTAAAGGCAAGTATTTCGGCAAAAAGAAAACTTGAACTTACAACGGGAAATTAATTTTTCTCAGGTATGAATTACTTCATATTCATACAAAGGCTTGTGTTTACTTTGCAACACAACCCGTGCTTCCTTTATACAAATTAATTTACGTATCAGTGCATTTCTTTGTCAAAATAAGAGAAATCTTATTTTTATGATGTTGATTTTCAAAATAAACTATAATCATCTTTCGGTTTCATCAGAAAATAATTTTCTAAGACAATTTGAACCATCAAATAATGACTACAACTCTTTAAATAGAAAACGGGTCATTATTTGAGGGGGAGAAATTGTCAAATTATCTTTTTCAAAATTCATCAAGTGATGAAAGAAAAAAGGGTTTAATCAATAACGAATCAATATTTGAAGGGAATTTAATTAAGTTTAACTCATTTGGGCTTTATATGTTATATGTTTATGACCTTAAGGACTATATAGCAAAATATGAGACTTCGTCTTGATAACAAAACCTTTAGGGACTATTTTGCCAAAAGTGGAACTATTCTTTGCCTTAGAAAAGTCGTAAAAGAAAAATGAAAGAGTGCATAATCCTTAAGGTGTTTTTGCCAAAAACTCAGAGTTTTCAAACAAACACTCCCCTACCCTTGATTTTCATTTCATCACACACACCCCTTTTCCCCCTCCTTGTAATCAGACCAACCAAGAAAATCATCAATTCGTGTTTTTCAATCATTAAGGTAAACTATAATCTTGTTTCTAAAACCCTAACAAGCTTCTAATAAAAAGGAATTAGCCTAAATCACTTGTTTTTTGCTCGAAAACTCTAGAAATAGGTTTAATGTTCTTCAAGTAAAAATGTGTGAATCTTTAAATTGATTGAGGAGTTTTGATATCTTAGGGGTATATAACACTAGGATAAAACATTTTTTAATGAGGTTAACGAATGAATGTTTTTGTGTGATTCATTGGTTCAAAAATTTGGGTTTAAGGTCAAGAACTTGAAAAAGGTTCATGGGTTTGTGTTAAGAAGAGTCACAATTATCCTTAGTCAGTAATAGAGTGAGCTTAAACAAGATTTAACAGTAAAACTTGATTATTTTGGGTTTAAGGGTTCTTACTGGTCAAAAATTGCATAACTTTATATTTCCGTAGTTAATTCATGTTATAAAAGGTTCATAAGTTGTTTGTGGTTGCTAAGGTTCGTGTTTAAACTGATTTTGATGCTTCAAAACATGAAGATTTTGATTGTGTAAAACTGGCCTAGGCAAACTATACATTTGGTATAACTGGGTGAATTATAAATGCATTTCACTAGGCGAAGTATTCAAAACTTTCACTAGGCGAATTATGCATTTACATTAGGCGAACTAAACACAGTTTTCACTAGGCGAATTATACCTTAAAGTTTTTCACTAGCTGATTTATTTAGGGTAATTTTTTTCTTAGTAATCAATCTAGCTGCTTAGTTGACTATTAATCCATATTGATTTACTGATTGTTGTTAATTCTACCTGTGCTATAATTCAAAGCCTAATAAACTGTGCCTGATCCCTAATTAGAATTCAATTCATGCATCAAAAATCAATCAACATGAACCAAATTGTCACTCAGTAAAATACATATCTGTTTGTAAGTGTATAAACTGTATTTGGCAAATCTTAGCAGAACCATGACTACTACTGTCGCTCAACAAGTTGCTCTTGACAATGCTTTGGTACCACTTGAGAAACGAGTTGAGATCGGCACGTGAAATATGAGAATTGATCCATCAAAGACTCAGAAAGAACCCACCTATCAAGTTGTTTTGGATGCTCTTGCTCTTACTACCTGCTATCTCGCTTTCCTTATCACTGCAGACATTCCAGAGATATAAATGCATCATTTTGGTTCACCATCAATAAGAAAGATTCTACGTCTTACCGGTTCAAGATTGATAAGAAAAGGTTTACTCTAAATATGGAAGTATTCAGGGAGATCTTCCGGATATTCCCTAATCATCCGAATCAAGAATTTGATGCACTTCCCTTAGATGAAGAAATTGTCTCCTTCATTAAAAAACTTGGCCACAAAGGAGACGTTAAATCTATCACTGAAGTGGTCATTGATCAGATGTACCAACCACGGAGAACCTTTTCTAGAATCATCAACAAGTGCTTATCTGGGAAAATTATAGGTCTTGACAAGCCCCTACTTTTAAGAGCTCAAATTCTATGAGGAATGTTCTAGAAGAAGAATGCTGACTTTGTCGAACTACTCTAGGAAGACTTCACATTCCAAATAAAGAACATAGACCACAAGAAGCAAGAAAAGGTGTACTATCCCAGATTTACAAAAGCTATCATTCATCATTTCATCATCCAAGACAAGTCAGATTTGATGAGGAACAGAATGTTTATGCATACTGCTCGGGATGACAGCATTTTGGGTCCTATGAGATTTATCTCTAAGTCTGATGACTTCTAAGTGTATGGAGCATTACTTCCTAACAGGATGACTAATCAGCAGATGCGGGACTATGATCCCTACTAGACTTATCTTGCATATGCCACTGGTGCAACATCACCCAAGATGAAAAGGAAATTCAAAGAAACCTACTTCTCCTTTGAAGAAGAGAAATCTTGTCACGGTAGAGGAAGAAGAACCTGAACCTGCTAAGAAAGTTGTTCCTTCCAAGAGCCTTCTCGAAAACAGTCTTATGGTGTCTAAATCCGAGACACTTCTGGTGTGTCTATGTCAAAGAAGAAGGCACTAGCAACAAATTAAAGAAGTAAAGGAATTGATTTGCTGTGTGAAGCTACCTTACTTGAGGAAGCTCAAGTAAAGAAAGTTCTTAAAAGAAGCCAGAGGGACACTACTATCCATCAAGCAGGTGGCTCAGGTGATGGTGTTGGTTTACAACCAGAGGTTCCTGATGAGCCTAAAGGTAAGTCTGTTGACACATATGAAGGAACTGGTTCAAAACCAGGGGTTCCTGATGTGTCCACAACTGACTCTTTAGAAAGAGAGAATGAATCTTGGGGTGATAGTGGTGATGAAACCAATGAACAAGGTAATGATGATCATGAACAAGCTGATGATGAACTAACAGAGTCTGATAATCCAAGAAAAAGTGATAAAGAAGAAGAAACACAAGATTATGAGTATGTACATGCTCCTGAAGAATATGTACCTACTGACGATGAAACGAATAAAGAATCTAATGATGTGGATGAAGAAGAGTATGATATGATTGATAAAGAGTTGTATGGTGATGTCAACGTTAGATTGATAGATCCTGAGAAAGATGATGAAGAGATGACTAATGCTGGTCATGAACATGTTGAGGTCGAGAACGTTAATCAAGAGGGTGCAGGTAATCAAGTCAAGGATGATGCTTAGGTAACACAGAAGACTGAAGTTCCAATACCAACTTCTTCTATTTCATTCGACTATGCTGCTAAATATCTCAACTTTGATAACATTCCCCCGGCTGACACTGAAATTGTCTCTATGATGGATATTAATGTTCAACATGAAGTTCCACGTACCTCACCTCTTCTCACCATCCCTGTGTTTGTAATCCACGAACATACTGTTGTCAATTAACCTAAAACAATCACAACTGCTTCAGCAACAACTATTTCATCTCTTCTTTCTTTACTTTTTCCTCACCTTTAACAATCAACACCGATCACAACACCAACAACAGAAGCTGCAACTTCAACCATTGCAGTTCCTGAATCTGAAACTCTCTCTGCACTCTATCAAAGAATTATTGATTTGCAAAAGGATGTCAAAGAGCTCAAGACTGTTGATCACTCTTCAGCACTCTTTTCAACCATCAAATCTGAAGTCCTAAATGCCGTCAAAGAGTACCTTGGAACAAGTCTGGATAATGCTCTCTATAAGGTGCTCAAGAAACACGATGCTGAAATTGTAGAGAGACTCAGGCAGTAATATGTACCTCAGAAAAGCACTAAAGACATCAAAAAATCAAGATGGAGCGTGCAAGAAAGCAGCAAGTGCCTAAAGATACTATATCTTCATCTGATACCGTTGCACTTGAAGAATTTGATCAAAAAACTACTTTGTTTAAAACAATGACTAAATCCAAGTCATTCACCAAAAGTCCTAAGCAAAGAGCTTTATATCATGCTCTCATGGAGTCAATCATGGAGGATGAAGATGCTATGGATGAAGGTGTTGCTAATAAAGTACAGAAAAGGAAACCGTATGATGCTGATAAAGATGAAGGCCCTTCCCCTGGATCAGACCGAGGGTTGAAAAGACAAAGAATAAGCAAAGGTACTGAAACCTCAAAGAAGAATTCTGCTACAAAGGACTCTTCTAAAGGAAAATCTCTAGCCACCTCTTCAAATTCTTCTAAATCTGGCAAGTCTGCAAAAGATCAAGTTGATGAACTGATCTCTGTGCAAGACTCTGATGATGATGCCGAGTTTGACAACACTGACATGCCAATGGATCATGGAGAAGACTTGAGTAAAACTGATGAATAACCTTCCGATGAGGCTGTTTCAAAGAATGACTGGTACAAGAAGTCTGGCAGTGGCACTTCTTCTGATCCTGAATAAAATGAAGGCAAATCAGTTGATGACGTCAATGATATGGCTGATCGGTTGAGATTACACTAAATATATATATAATATATATTAAAATATAAAATATATAAAGAAGTGTAAAAACAGCAT
>BQNB010062590.1:0-36022 GCA_026074375.1 Tanacetum coccineum
CTAACAGTATTAAGACTGTTAATACTGTTAGTGTGTTCAGTCTGCCTTTCCATTTGAACTATCCTTTCAGACTCACTTCTTGTATCTTGTGCATCCTTTCCACCATTATCTAAAGCTCCAATTTCATCTTCTTCAGTAGGCTTCATTCCAGCATCATCTTCACTATCCTTAGGACCTTAAGAGATTAATGGATCAATTGTGCAGAAAGGTATCAGGATGTACTCTTGTTCAGGTTCTTTTTCCTTTTGAGCTTGACCTGCAACAATGTTATCTTTGGTTCCTGCAATATCATTAGTTTGATTCCTGCGATAACTAGCACATAGTTCATAGATTTTGACAAATAATCAACATCAAAAAGCCAGTCTGGTCCATTACCTTTCACATTAGGTGCATTTTCAAGAAATCTAATGTTTAAGGTCTCTTCAACTATCCTGGTCCTCTTGTTAAACACTCTTATGGCCTTACTAATCACAGAGTATCCAATAAAATATCCCTCATCAGCTTTTTCATCAAACTTGCCTTGATGATCCCTGGTATTTAAGATGGTAACAGGACACCCAAAAGGTTTCATGAAGTCTATCAGTGGAGGTCTTCCACGAATAAGTTCATAAGGTATCTTGTTTTAAGGCTTAATGACTAAGACCCTATTTAGCACATAGCAAGCAGTATTAACTGCTTCAGCCCAAAAGGTGGTTGGTAACTTAGAGTCAAGTAGCATAGTTCTTGCAGCCTCTATCAGAGTTCTATTCTTCCTCCCATCAACACCATTCTGCTGAGGAGTCCTAGCAACACTAAATTCCCTCTTTATACCCTTCATTTCCCAGAACTGATTCATTACACTATTCTTGAACTCAGTTTCATTGTCACATCTGATAACTTTTACTTTATGGTCTATTTGATTTTCTATTCTTGTTATGAAAGTCTTATAATATCTACTAGTCTCATCCCTTAGTGGCCAAAAGAATCCCAAAAAATCTACTAAAGTCATCAGGACAACAAGGGAAGTAAACTTTTCATTCAACTCTTAGCATTTGATAAGACCAAATAGATCCATATGAATCATATATAAAGGTTTGCTGATTAAGTTCACAAGTTTAGCCTTACAGGAGGCTTTATGTTGCTTTCTTTTCTGACAAGCAACACAAGAATGATTATTTTCAAAAATCTTTAAGGGTAAACCTCTAACAAGGTTTCCCCTCACAAGTTTATTCATGTTTTTAAAGTTTATGTGACCAAGCCTCTTATGCCATAAATTGGATTAATCAATTGTGGCCTTAGCAAAGAGGCAAGTTAAACCTTTAGTGGGAACAACACTGTAACACCCCCATAATCACAACAACGTAGCGGAATACCACTTTGAGGTGTTACTTCGCAGTATAAAGTACAAGTTACAGGAAACGACCCTAAAAGAGACGTTAATAAAATGTCACATTCGATTAAAATTTCAGAGTAAAATCAGGTACCAATTATTTATGATTTAAACAAATTACAGATTTCCAACGGAAACATTTTGTATAATTAAGGAAAAATAGTTATCGAATGTAAAGAAAACCTGAGTCCTTGAGTTTTGTTGATATCCACGGCGTCTTAAATCCTACAAGCTCCAGCTACAAGATAATAGACCTTAGAAAAAATACATCAAAAACGTCAACAATAATGTTGGTGAATTCATAATGTTGGTGAATTCATAGCGTTACAACGTTTCAAAGTATTATTTCTAAAATCCAAGGAATGATTTAGTAAAACAAATAATGTTTAGTATTGGACCACAAGGTTTAAGATCAATCAGCGACAGTATTTCATAGTATCATTCAACATTACCGCATTGAGCTCATGACACCGAAACCTTGATGGTAATGCATATCATATCCATTCTTGTTTGCCCCTGAGTATGTAATTATTGCCTTATACCTAGGATTCTCAATACAAATTTGTCCTATCATAGGTGGGTTGTTGCTCGAAAGAATTCGATTAAGACCCCCGGACAGGGTTGTCAAACCTAATAGATCTATTAATTGTACTAGCGCTCACCCCTACAAGGTGACTAACGGTTCATGATGTTAGGAACTTTGGCAATAGCGACTCATGCAGATAATTTCATAAGCGGGTCAGGCATACCCTTCAAGCACTTGTGTCCCATTTAAAACAAGTAATATGTTCAAAATTCACGGTTTTGTAACCAGATAATCAATGGTCTCAAATCATGTAGTAAGCAAATCAAGCTTTAACAAATTCAGTAGTACACAACCATGTATTATAAGTCATGTGGTAGGCAAGTAAAAGCTTTAGTAAAAACATTCATGTAACGCTCATGTAGTAGAAATCAATAAGCTTATTAGTAAAAGAGCAGTAGTATTCCACACCGCCGGAAAATAGTTATGAAAACCATTATAGAGAAAAGGATGGGGCTAATGAACTCACCTTAGGTAGAAGTATCGGATAAAAGGTTCAACAACGAAGGAACAAAGACGATAACGCCTCAACCACGACCTATAATATAGTGGTCCGTGATTAGAAGAAATAATGACCGAAAGGAAAATGCATAAATTGCATAAGTAAATAACTATATATTTACTGCACGACACACACAACACACACACACACACACATACACACACCCACACACACACACACACTACACACACACCACACAACACATATATATATATATAAATATATAAATATATATATATAAATATAAATATATAATATATAATATATATATATTATAAAAAAAAAAAAAATATATAATTATATATATAATTACATATTATGGAATCCACGTGCGCGCCCTAAGTTTTATTGATTAAGTCGCTTCCTTTAACATTATTACACTCAACATTAATTTACGCCACTGTTCCGAAAAATTTCTATTTTTATAAAGTTTATATTTTAGGAAAGTTTCTATTTTTAGAAATTTCTAATTCTGAAAAGTTCGGATATTCGAAGATATTAATATTGTTTAATAAAATGTTTAAGTTTCCAGATAAACCTCGACGAACCAATAACTCATATACTTGCCCTTATTTTTCCTTGTCATTCTTATATATATAAATAAATATATGGTTCCACCAATAGTCCTACTATTTTTAGACGTGACCGAACATACCCAAATATATATATATATATATCATCTAGTAATGTTCGTTAATATTTTATACGCTCAAACGGACTCTAAAACGCTCAAACTTCAACTTTTTACCAAAAATCAGCAACCCAATGCATATTTTATAAGTTTTTTACTTTTATTAAAATTTGTAGATTCTGACCCGTTTCAAAACGACCCATTAAACTACATTTTCATGACTCGGACTCTAAAGTACTTTGACGTAAAACGACGTTCCGGACAAGTTTTTAGTTTTAGCCGAGACCCGAAAATCGACGGAAATGGACGAAAACACGCCTGCAAGCAGATCAGATGCAGTATTTTTGTACAAAGTGAAAAACGCAGACTTTGCCCTGCCTTTTTGACGCATCATTACTCGATTTTAGACTCAATCGAGCTCGCGAGGCAGTAAAACGGTCTTCCGAACAACTTTCGTGTTTTGGCCGAAGGCCGAAACGGACTCGAAAGTGACGAAAATGCCCCCGCAAAAACTGACAGCAACCACTTTATATACCAAAAAAATCTGTATTGTTTTAACATAATTTTTCTAGTTTCAATTTGTCGTAAAAACTTCGTTTTTAGGAGTTACGGGACGATCCTTATATGGAAACGATCGTCAAAACAAGCTCTACCATATTCTTAAATAAAATTTTAACTCTAACATTTTGACGACATTAAAACTGGGCGCTTTAATTTTCTACATTTTTCTACCCGCTTCAAATCTTAACCAAACGCTATTTTTACCACACCACAACTTCACAAAATACGCCAAACTGATTCCTATCTCACGTCCACATAACGCCTCAAGTCCATTAAAATCACCCTCAACATTAATTCAATACTAAAACACATGGATTCCAAAATATCTAAAAGTATAGAATACATACATGATCATATGAAATAAAAAATAAAGAGGATTTAGATCGCTCACAACATCGTAAACACTATCTAGAACTTGAAGAAAACCGATCAATCAGACGCGAATCCTTCCTTGTTCCTTGATTTAGCCGAAACCCAAACACACACCAATTAGCCAAATCTTTGATTTTTAGCAACCACAATCTTGCATAGACACTAGTCTTAAATCTTTTTAATTTATTCTTCACCCCCAAACTTCAAGAAACTAGAAAATCAAGATTTTTAACAAACCCTTGCATGTGGATTTTTTTACTTGTAAGAATTGAATAAGGGTTAATGTAGGATTAATGTGGATAATTTTTAGAGTATGTAGAAGTGATTTGGGAGTAAAAAAAATAATGGTGGATTGGTGTTGTTGTTTTGGTTCGACAGAAGCAAAAAGAGAGGGAGGGAAGAAGGACCTTTTTCTTGCTTGATTTCAACTGCTGTGTGTTGAGTGAGTTTGAGTTGGGCTTTTATATGGAGAGGTGGAAATGCAATTTTTTTACACCAACAATTCCCCTGATATCAGATTTGTGTGTAGAGAGGGATAGTGCTAGGGGTGCGTCCAAAGGGTCTTATAGGGTTTCATGGTTTATTACTTTTTTTTTGTCAAATTGTTATTCATTTGTTTGGTGTAAGTAAAAAAAATAAAAAAATAAATGTAGAGTATGCTTAAGTTTATGTAAAAATTTTAACAAGGATTCGGCTAAATGCGGGAACAAACGGAGATTATAAAAATAAAAATTTCGAGCCAACGAGGCAAAATATAGAATTTTAACTTCTTAGAATATTTAAACGGATAACGACCCTAAGCACGGCTCGCGAGTTATTAAAACGGCGATTTTTACTAAATCGACAAAAGAGTTCAAAAACTCAAAATTTTACTCAAAAATAAAAATAGAAATTAAGTCGGGATTTAATATTGACCTTGAAAACGTGAAATGTCACAGCCTTCCCTCCATAACGGAGCGCCATCCCGGTGTTCAATTTGACTTATCCGTCTGCAGTTTACTTATGAAGAGATAGGGAAATGCTCAGGTCCTCGTTGAGGTTTCTAACAAAAATTGAATGAACAAAAGTCAAAGCATCAAATATATGCAATGAGCATGATCGAACGGATTGAATGTCGCCAGAATCTTTAAAAGGAAAGATAAAATACATGACTCGAAGAAGAAGCCATTGTAAACGAAGAATTTAACAAGTCGTCAATTTTCAGAAGCGATTAAGGGTTCATTACTATTAGTTTATCAAGTTTGTTGCGGTCGATACAAATTCGGAAAAATCCATATAACAAATTATGATCTAAAGTATTTCATAACCAAAGAACGATTCGTACGCACGCTATTCGGATACAACATCAGGCCAATCATTTATAAATTTCACTTACAAAATGAGCGTCCCAACCTTGTAAGTAATATTTATAAACTTATGGTTCGCGTTTTATAATTTTTCCTTATACGAATGAAGAAGCGTCCCCCAATCATTTTAATACAACTATTATAATCATCATAACACTTAAGCTGCCACACAAAACACAATATCAAAACAATGTTACAATAAGTAAAAAGGAGTGTCTACTTGACGGCATGATTCTTTAAAATCATAAGAAGTAACGAGAAGAATAATAGACGTTAGTCAATTGCGTTCTAAAGATATGTGCCAAAAGACGGCACGATTCGAGATAACAAGATGAAGTCGTACTTCCATCAACTGGAAGATTTCAGAACGATGGATTACAAACACAACATACGCGATTCAAAAGTATAAGAAGAGTGTTCGAACTCGGAGTCGAACAATAAAATAACTAGTGGAATTGACAAAGTACACCGAATGTCAATATTATCAAAAAGGAAATAAAATAAAGTTACGTTAATGCTATTAGATCATCGCATTGCTCATAAAATATCAAAGAGAAATAACTTATTAAGACTTGCCATAGTACTATACACATATGTAGGTAATTATCATTACATAAACATTTCTGCCATTTGCAATCTGACTTAATGGACCTATATTTTAAAATCCGTAATATGTATAAACGAACGGTTTTCGCCTTAAACAAGATATTAGACTCTAGTTTACTGAGATTACATGATAAATACTCAAAGTGTTAAGATCCTAAGTGAAGTTATCATTTTACCATCATGTGCCAAATCTGATTATTTAAAACGTTTTCTTGTTCTATCGTTTTTAGCATAATTCCCATTTTATAACTCCGTTTGACCCAAAACGAAAGCCCATGTTTAAGTTTATCTAAATCCTACCCTACAGGTTTTAATTGGAAAATGGGGCACTTAATATGAAAATATTGGTCTCAAACTCTTTTAAAAATCTGGGCACAGAATTATGAATTAGTTTGGCCGTTCTAGTCGTAACTCATTCACCCGGAATAGTTACGGATTTATCCAAAGAACCACATGGTCCTCATATGTTTTACCATTCACCCATGTAGAAACCCAGTAGCCTCCAAGTCAAATAAAATTAGTTATAAGCCTAACTATCTGCATTACAAATTATGAGTACACACTAAGTTTGTTTCTACGGTTTTGGTCGTATCTCGACCATCCGAAAGAGTTGGCGTTCCATCCAACTCACCACTAGGACCTAACATATTGGTCTATTCATTAATGTAAAGATACAGTAGGATTTAAGCCAAAAATTTCCTATTAAATTACCAACTTTACTCGAAAGTTCAAAAAAAATAGCCAAAAGTCACCATAAATAATCAACACTTCTAGGAAGTACTATTATATATATAGATGGCGGTGATCCCGAAGATAAGCGTAAGAATTTGATGAGAAAGTAGCTCATATATGTACGAGTATTCATATATAATACTAGTATCGACATTCGAGGGAGAAAATAAGAAAACAGTAAGTATGCGATAATCGTAATGGTCAGCGTATATATAACCGACCGATATAAAGAAAATAATATGACGTCATCAGATAGACGTATGAGAGCAAAATAATAACCAAACATTATATATTCATTATTAATATAAAAGCAATAAGGATGCAAAAGGGAGCATATAAGTTACCTGGGAGCAAGCGCATGCGGATATCGGATAATGATGAAGGACTCTTAATTTTTTTCGAAAAACGGGTTATAGTCTAGGGTTTTGAAAACGACCTAGTTCGCTTATAACGAGTGCTCTGATACCAATCTGTAACAGCCCCATAAATCACAACAACGCAGCGGAATACCACTTTGGGGTGGTACTTCATAGTATAAAGTACAAGTTATAGGAAACGACCCTAAAAGAGGCATTAATAAAATGTCACATTCCATTAAAATGTCAAAGTAAAATGAGGTCCCAATAATTTATGACTTAACAAGACTACAAGATTTCAAACGTGAATCATTTTGTATATTTAAGGAAACATAGTTATCGAATGTGAAGAAAACTGAGTCCTTGAGTTTTGTTGATATCCACGCGTCTCGAATGCTCCCAATGCTCAGCTAGCAAGATAATAACCTGAGAAAATACATGCAAAAACGTCAACAATAATGTTGGTGAATTCATAGGTTTAAATAAAAGCAGTATTGAAATAGTTCAAGTAGTATTTCAGTAAGAAAAGTAGCGTTACAACGTTTCAAAGTATTATTTCTAAAATCCAAGGAATGATTTAGTAAATCAAATAATGTTTAGTAGTGGACCACAAGGTTTAAGATCAACCAGCAACGAGTATTTCATAGTATCATTCAACATTACCGCATTGAGCTCATGACACCGAAAGACCTTGAAAGGTAATTACGCATCTCAATAATGCATTCTTGTTTGCCCCTGAAGTAGGTATTATTGCCTTATAACTAGGATTCTCAATACAAATTGTCCGTTGATAGGTGGGGCGCTCGAAAGAATTCGATTCAGACCCCCGGACAGGGTTGTCAAACCTAATAGATCTATTAATTGTACTAGCGTTCACCCCTACAAGGTGACTAACGGTTCATGATGTTAGGGAAACCCTGTTGGCATAGCTACTCAGCGATAATGTACATAAGCGGGTCAGGCATACCCTTCAAGCACTTGTGTCCCATTTAAAACAAGTAATATGTTCAAAACTCACGGTTTTGTAACCAGATAATCAATGGTCTCAAATCATGTAGTAATCAAATCAAGCTTTAACAAATTCAGTAGTAAACAACCATGTATTATAAGTCATGTGGTAGGCAAGTAAAAGCTTTAGTAAAAACATTCATGTAACGCTCATGTAGTAGAAATCAATAAGCTTATTAGTAAAACGAGCATGTATTCTCACCCCGAAAATAGTTATGAAAACCATTAAAGAGAAAAGATGGGGCTATGAACTCACCTTAGGTAGAAGTATCAGGTCAAGAGTTCAACAACCAACGACACATGACAGTACGCCTCAACCACGACCTATAATATAGTGGTCCGTGATTAGAAGAAATAAAGACCGAAGGGAAAATGCATAAATTGCATAAGTAAATAAATATATATTTACTGCACCACACACCACACACACACACACACACACACACACACACCACCACACACACACACACACACACACACATATATATATATATATATATATATATATATAAATATATATATATATATATATATATATATATATATAAATATATATATATATAATTACATATTATGGAATCTACGTGCGCGCCCTAAGTTTTATTGATTAAGTCGCTTCCTTTAACATTATTACGCTCAACATTAATTTACGCCATTTTTCCAAAAAATTTCTATTTTTAGAAAGTTTAGATTATAGAGGAAATGTTTCTATTTTAGAAACTTTCTATATTCTGAAAAGTCGGAATATTCGAAATATTAATATTTTCAATAAAATGTTTAAGTTTCCCGATAAACCTCGACGAACCAATAACTCATATACTTGCCCTTATTTTTCCTTGTCATGCTTATATATATAAATATATGGTTCCACTAATAGACCTACTATTTTTAGACGTGACCGAACATACCCAACTAATATTATATAAATTAAATATATATATATATATAATATATATATATATATTGTATATATATGATAATAATCATCTAGTAAAGTTCGTTAATAATTTATAATGTAACACCCCCAAAATGGGTCGCAGCGGAATATGTATTCCGGGGCATGTTTTACTTTGAGACAACAGCACCAGATATATATACTAACGACACAAAAGTCGTTTAACTGATACAATTAGGATTAAATAAAAGATAATATACAAAAAGCTTAATAGCTTTACATGTTCTTTGTTTCATATTAACAAAAGACAAAACATATATTTTCCCTAAACCATTTGAAATACCACATAAGTCCACACTTTAAAATAACAATCCCAAAACATAATCTAATGCATCCTTGGCATTCTCGTGGCTAATGAACCATCCTGAAAACATTGCTTAAAACGTCAACAAATATTGTTTGGTGAATTCAAGGTTTAAGTATTTAAAATTATGCAGGACCGCAAGACTTTAAACGTGATGTATACAACATATGCCAACAATCACACAACCAAGATTATTGTTGCAACTAACTCATGACAGACCTGAAGCTCAACCTATATTTGCTATTTTAGCAGTTATTTTGCCCGTACAGATGTTGTAACCCGCAACATCCAAGTCCGACATGGTCAACGTTCGTTCCTAGTGATAGCTAATCACCCAAACGGGAGTTAATCCTCAATAGATCTATTTATATCATTCGCGCTCACATAATGTAATTCACAACCTACAACTAATGCAATTAAACAGTTCATGAATAATGGGCTCAGGAGGGTTATCGCTACTTTAGCAAACCCATTAATCAATATACTTTCAACACTTGCGTCCAATTATAAAACAAAGCAGTCTCAACCCCAAATAATAATAAATCAGTAAAACTGTAAAAGTGGGGCTATGAACTCACCTTGAGTACAAGATAGCTCAATTAATCTCATAAAAACGTCACACAAGACGATAATCTACCTATCTTTAAATTAAGAGCTGTAATAAGTACTGAGTACTTTAAATTTAACATCTAATATAATCTTATAGTTTGTTACATATCATACTATCGTAACAAGAGCTAACATAAATAAAGAGGTCATGACATGACGTACAGGGATTTAGGACAACTTTAAATCCGTAAATCCAACAACTCATCGATACGCCATACCGAAGAAGGCCGTCATTATGAAACTCCCTAGTAAAATACACTTTGATTCACCACTCAATATTCTATATAGCATAATCACCGACTAATCGTTTTAGTAAAATAATATTTATAACAGTGAAAATCGTTTATAAATATACTTTTCGTAAAAATGACGCTAGTTTTGGTCGTTTTTTAAGCCCCGTTGGCTCGCATTTCTTACGTCCACGTCGTCGTAAGTAAGACGACGATCAAATATACATTTTCACAGTTTTTAAGATTCTACGATGAATAGTAAAAATTACTGTTCATGACAGCTCATTTTCGTTTTTAGTCTTAATTAGCGAAACTTGTAAACGTATAACTTATATTGTTAATCCCGATTTTAGTGATTTCTTTAGAGTAACGTTTTTGTTATTAAAAGAGGAATTATATTTTTAAAGATAAATCTCACTGATGAATAGTGATTTTTAATACTGTTTTCATAGTTTATAAAATTACTTTTTTATAAACTTTAAAATTTCAAAAATGTCGTAATTTACACTTATAGTCCGTTTGAACGATTCTTGCGTGTAAGATCACGTAATCAAAAGTTATAACATATTTTAATTTTTAAACTACAAAGTTGCTGTAAATGAATATACCTTTTTATAAAAATAGTTTATATACAAGTTTTTATAGTCGTAAGACTCGTTTTGAACAGAATCTTTTTCGTTATAGATCCGGTTTTTTTCAAGTTTCCTTAACATTATGGAATCGTCAGTAGGCCGTATTATAACTCTAAAACATCATAACACTATTGTCCAAAATTCCTATTTGGACAGCCCCCTAAGTAATCCAATAGTGTTTTAACTTTATGAAAACCTTGTTTTAAGTATTATTAAACTTAGTAGATTTTACTATACAAAACTCTACAAAATACATTTGACACTAAGTTGTGTACTTATAATACCGGTTCAATATCATCCTAGTCCTTATAATTTCATTTGTAACAAGGTTTAACCCTTTACTTTCATTACTTTTCATATGAGAATGTTAAGAAACATCTATAAAAACCCTAATTTAACATAAACATGTTTATACTTACATCCTAAGTTAACATCTGTTTATATTTAACTTTTTATCCATGATAATTTATAACAAATAGGACATGAAGTAAAAATGTATAAATTGAAAAACTCAAATAAAAACTCATATTTACCACAGATACCAAGTCTTTAGTGGTGATTAGGCTATATTTAACATGTAATACATGAAAAAAATCATAAGAAATAAAAGTATAAAGGATTTAAGAAAACCTAGTAATGATGTAAGAATGTGGAAATAAGTCTAAACCCGTGTTTAGATTCAATAAACCAAGCTTTCAAGCTTATAACCCAAGATTCGGTTTTCAAAACCCTAATCATTCCTTATTCTTATTCTTTTCTTTGAAAATGATGAACCAATCTACCCAACACCTTAGAATTCCTTAAGTATGTTGTGTATAGGGTTGTATAATACTTAGAAAATCAAATTATGGATTTTGTTTTAAGGGGTTTTTGTGCCGGGGATTTGGAGAAGAAAAATGAAGTTTTAGTTAAGTGAAGGTTTGTTAAAACATATTCCTCATCATGCATGGCTATAATATAGTCTAAATATCTACTTAACCAAACCCTAGTTACTTTCTAACCCTAGTTAAGTTAGCATGACAAGTTTGATTAAAGGTGTAAGACTTACTTTATGTAATATCTAGATATTATGTAGATATTATTTACAACTTGAAACTCTTGGTCTCATCCATCTAAATTTCGGCAATATGCATGTATATGTGATGTATATTTTAATATTTTGAGTATTGGGTATAAAATCGTGGGTATTGATTAGCGTAGTTAGTTTTTGAACTTCCAGGGGTATGCCTAAACGTATTTTTATTATGAAACATAAGCATTTATAACGTAGCCGCAAAAATACAAGATGAACAAAGTTATTAATTACCTCATACTAATCATATAACACTTGCTTGATACAAAAACATTTAATCGTTTAAATTGCCGTTTTAACATTGTATGACATTTTCAGTTTACGCGATTTAACTTAAAGTTTACGGTTTAAGAGTAAACGCGTAAAACCCTAAAAATAAATTATGAATTTCTTAATGTCATACAATGACCTAAAATACGAGGTGTTATATTATACGCTCAAACGGACTCTAAAACGCTCAAACTTTAACTTTTTACCAAAAATCAGCAACCCAATGCATATTTTATAAGTTTTTGACTTTTATTAAAATTTGTAAATTCTGACCCGTTCCAAAACGACCCATTAGACTATATTTTCACGACTCGGACTCTAAATTACTTTGACGTAAAACGATATTCCGGACAACTTTTTAGTTTTAGCCGGACCACGAAAATCGACGAAAATGGACGAAAATGCCCCTGCATCAGATCTGATGCAGTTTGTACAAAGTAAAAAACGCAGACTTTGCCCTATCTTTTTTATCCATCATTACTCGATTTTAGACTCAATCGACCTCAAGAGGCAGTAAAACGGCCTTCCGAACAACTTTCGTGTTTTGGCCGAAGGCCGAAACGAATTCGAAAGTGACAAAAATGCCCCCGCAAAAATCTGACAGCAACCACTTTTTACCCAAAAAGCTGAATTTTTAACAATAATTTTCCTAGTTTCAAATCGCCGTAAAAACTTCGTTTTTAGGAGTTACGGGACGATCATTATATGGAAACGATCGTCAAAACAAGCTCTACCATATTCTTAAATAAAATTTTAACTTTAACATTTTGACGACATTAAAAAGGGGCGCTTTAATTTTCTGCATTTTTCTACCCCGCTTCAAATCTTAACCAAATGCTACCACAACTTCACAAATACGCCTAACTATCCTATCTCCGTCCACTAACGCCTCAATCCAATTAAAATCACCTCAACATCAATTCAATACTATAACACATGGATTCCAAAATATATAAAAGTATAGATACATGCATGTTCATATAAAAGATAAAAATTAAAGAGGGTTTTAGATTGCTCACAACACTAGAAAATTGCAAGATAAATAATCAAAACCAAATCCTTCCTTGTTCCTTGATTTAGCCGAAACCCAAACACACACCAATTAGCCAAATCTTTGATTTTTAGCAACCACAATCTTGCATAGACACTGGTCTTAAATCTTTTAATTTAATCTTCACCCCAAAACTTCAAGAAACTAGGAAATCAAGATTTTTAACAAACCTCTTGCATGGTGATTTTTTTTTACTTGTAAGATGGATAAGGGTTAATGTAGGATTAATGTGGATAATTTTTGGAGTATGTAGAAGTGATTTGGGAGTAAAAAAAATACATGGTGGATTGTTGTTGTTGTTTTGGTTCGACAGAAGCAAAAAGAGAGGGAGGGAGCAGGACTTTTTCTTGTTGATGTCGAACTGTGTGTTGAGTGAGATTAAGGTTGGGCTTTTATATGAAGTGGACATGCAATTTTTGTCACATCAATTCCCTGGAACATATTTGTGTTGGAGAGTGATTGGGCTAGGGGGTGGCGTCCAATGGGGCTTGGGGTTCATGGGTTTATATTTTTTTTTGTCAAATTGTTATGCATTTGTTTGGTGTAAGTAAAAATAAATAAAAATAAATAAATGTAGAGTATGCTTAAGTTTATGTAAAAATTTTAACAAAGATTCGGCTAAATACGGGAACAAACGGGGATTATAAAAATAAAAATTTTGAGCCAACGAGGCAAAATATAGAATTTTTAACTTCTTAGAATATTTAAACGGATAACGACCCTAAGCACGGCTCGCGAATTATTATAACGGCGATTTTTACTAAATCGACAAAAAGTCAAAAACTCAAAATTTTACTCAAAAGTGAAAATAGAAATTAAGTCGGGATTTAATATTAACCTTAAAAACGCGAAATGTCACAAAAACTCTTTAGGTCAACACTGTAAATGTTATCCTTTCTTGGAGCTCTCAGCAAAACTTGACTTTCATCAAGTAGCTTAAAGTCAGAAGATAAGATAAGACATTCAGTGTCAGTAAAAAAAATATTATTATTGTCACAAATTTGTGACACACTAAACAAGTTATACTTAAGCTCCTTACAAAAGTACACATTATCAAAATCCATTGTTCTTGTTTTGATTTAACCTTTTCCAGAAATTCTTCCTTTACCATCTTTAAAGGAAACAAAACCACATCATAATCTTACAATATTCAGAAGAAACATTTTGTTCTAGTCCTGTCCTTGAACCACCATAGTCAATAACACCTTTTTTTCCTTGGTACAAACCTTCTGTTTTGGGTTCCCTGCACAATAGAATAAGAGGAATATAGACTCTTTTGGGGATCCAAGCCATTATAGAACTTGATCAGCCTCGTGGAACAATGTAATAATATTTTCTTCAAAGTATTTGATGCACTAATGTTTTTGGCTTTCCAAACCTAGCATGCTGAGGCCTTAACAACATTAACCCCTTTTCCCTTGTTTTCACTTACTACTACTCTATCCCTAGCAGTAGTATCTTTTACCCTGACAGTATTAACCTTTTTATTGAAAATACTATTTTTGTTTGCTGAATACTTGTTAAACAGCCTTGTGACTTGTGAATATCCATTTTTATAAGTATTTGATATTGGTCTAGGATGATTCATAGTTGGTTTTGAGCCAACAGTATTAACTGGTTTGACAGCAGTATTAACACTTTCACCAGCATTATTAATTTTTCCGCAACCTTGTTTAGTACTTGCTTGTGGAACAAATTTTATATTAGGGTGAGGGTGAGTCATTTATTAATTAGCAAAGTTCTTATGATTCACGCCTACTTGAGTTGTTCAACACATGTCTTGTAAAAACCTTATTTTATCATCACACATAATGAATATCTCAAAACTACCAAATACAAAACAAGCTTTATAATCGTTTAAAGTCACTTCCTAGTCTTTGGGATATTAGATTGTTTCTAGTTTCTTTGTTCCCTCTAGGATAGTGTTTGTTTTTGTTAGATGTTTCACCTTCTTTACTGTTCCCTAGCAGTCTTAACAAAATTTATCTTTTAAGTGCTAGACTAACATTTATCCTTAGGTATAATTCTACCTCACTTTCATCACTAGAATTCTAATCCACAATGACTGGCGTCTAAATTGTTCTCTTAATAGTTGTTAGGTTCCTACCGCATCACCATTACTTAGTACGACTAGTTGACTCAAATTTGAAACTCAACTGACTTAAACATTACTAGGGTGTAACAACAGAAGTAACATCCATATTTTCACATTAACTATTTCATCCATAATGTAGATCCGTTTTTTTTTTTATTTGCGTGTATGAAATTCCCTGTAAAATGTGGGGAACCGCATGATAACCCTTTCAGATTATAGACTTATTATGCTCCCTGATTTCTAACTCTCTGATGTATTCACAAAACATGTCTACTTGTAGGAGAAGTAAATATTCAAGTAAAATACGCTGCAGTTAGATCCTAAGTCCACTTTTTTAAAAACTTGTCAACAACTTGACTTTCCTAGTAAATTATTTCAAAGATTTAGATGAATTTTGAAACTTCCTAATGTTAGGTTTTTTTCTAACTCCTCTCTCTCTTTTTCCTGCTTTTTTTTCCCAATTTCTTTTATGTTTTAACTAAACAATGTCTCTTAGTTTACTTTAAGTTTTAAAAACATTAATGATTTTCTTCAAACACAACCTCATTTTTCTATAAGAGAGCAAGTCAAGCTTCTACTGATTCTAAACATGCCTTAATAAGATACTAATATTAAATTGGAGAGCACCTTTTAATAATCAAAAGACAACCTATCATATTATGTCTTTGAAGTAGCATAAGCTTTTACACATGATTTAGAACAAGAATCTACCTTAGAATCTGAACTGGAAGAAATTCCTGAAGATGTATGTGGCATCAATGCAAAGTTTGTAGGATGCTCTTCTTCAGCTTGGTAGCTCCAGTCATACAAACCCACCCAATTCATCTTAAGAAACCAGGCATTTATCAGTGGGAGTTTCATATTCATATCTTCTATTAATCTCTCTTCCTCTGTTTTCTGATTTCCTAGGAGCTTTACATTCTCTGCAAAGTGACCATATTTATGACAATTATAGCACTCCACTTTAGTCCTGTCAAATCTAACTCTTTGACCCAGTTTACATCCCACTTCCTGCCTATCCTCTTGAGAATTTTTTTCCTCGAAGCTCTCTAATGTCAGATGGCCATCTACCCAATGTAAATCCATTACTTCTAGATCATCAGGATCAATTTGTACTAGATCCTCTTGTGCAAGTTTGAGGAGAATTTAAGCTGACTATCTAGTAAGCCAAAGATCCCAAGCATCACAAAGGTTATCTCTAGATGCATTATTACTTTATGAATGAGCACACTAACTCCCATAAGCAGTGTTATCTGCTTCATTGTGCTGCTATTGCTGTTTAGTGCCTTGGAGGACACAAAGCCACATTTATATAGATTTTGACTTGTACTAAGAACCTGAGATTTTAGTTCATAATACCTCAAGTTTGTTGTTTAAGTTCCATCCAAACTTTTGGTCTCATTTCCTGTTTGTTTCCTCACCAGATCAAGCATAGAGTCCATACATTCAGATGCAAGACTTTTTAACAGCTTTTAAGTTCATGTCCTCTTGTGTAATAACTTCACCTTGGATCTCCAAGTGACTAATAAGTTTTTGCAACCTATCAAAAGTTTGATCCATTTATCCTAAACTTGATCCTGCAAAGTTCTCATATTATTGCTTGAGTAGAGTTCTTTGAACTTTCTTAGATTCCTTGTTTCCTCCATACCTCTTCTCAATGGCTTCCATGAGCAATTTTGCATCTTTATATGAATGGAACTTCAGTTGATCCTTATTTGGGAGTGCCATCAACAGAGTTCCTCTAGCTTTCATATTCCTCTTTAGTTTCTCCAACAAAAAACATCTTAGTACTTTGTTACCATTTTTAATTACTTCCCAGAGGGAGTAATCAGTCATGAGAAAGTATTATTCTATCCTCATTAACCAGAGATCATAATCCCCTGGTTGAGGATAGGAAGTTTTGTAGTCAGAGTTGTAGAATTAGTTCATGCCTCCATATTATCACTAAGAATTAGATCTTGTATGTGTTGTTGGTTTCTTCTTATTCAAAGCTTCACAACAAGCTCTGATACCATTTGTTGATCCTAATGAATTTTAACTCCTTAGCTTGATTAAGGTTTAGTAATCCTTGTTAAACCCAAAGGTACTAAAAATGAAACATTTGAGAGTAGATATAAACTATGCGGAAATCTATTTATACCACTAAGAAGAATATATAGTAAAAGAATGTTAACCCACAAACATAAACAAAACAATTAAGATCCAATACATCAATACGAACACTCTTTGACAGTGTTAGGGTTTACAACCTTGAAGCTTATAATAAACTATGAAAAGACTGATATATTCACTAGATCTATCCATAATATATGCCTTTAGCTCCGTTTATAATACACCAAGGAAACCCTAATGGGCTTACAAAACGTGTATAATGATAATGCATATCTATTCTTAATTTAACTCATCCTATCATAAACTGCTCGGAAAAAAGTAGGATACATTTATAACATTGGACAAGTCTTGGATGGAACTAATAGGACCAACAAATCTTAAGTGCATGGAGTAGTAGCGTTTTATTAATTATGCATACACAACTGCAGAAGAATGGGGAACAATAGACCACCAAGTTAATAAACAACATCTTTAATGCCCCCATTCCGTGTACAAAATGTTTAAACCACATAAAGCATAAACTAGAGGAAGTGCAGTTCCATTTATTCAGAAATGGGATTGATCTAAGCTACACAAACTGGACTAGAGAGCTTAGAGAAAAGTATAACCATCAATACGTGCCCAAAAACCTAATTAATTGCTGACCTACATGAGTTTTGTTGACGACACAGATTTTGCTTTAGATATTCTAACAGATGGTCTAGCAATTGTAGAAATGGTTATTACTACAAAAGATAATTTTGATGAGGATGACCTTGTCATGTTTCAAGAACTATTATTAGACGCAAAGAAGTCTCTTTAAGAAGGATGTCCTGACTTCACAAAGTTGTCCACAATAGTAAACCTACACACTGAAAAGGAGTAAGTCGGAGCTTCTTGTAAAGTCTTTACTGACTTACTAGGATTGATAAAAAAGCTGCACATGCTGGTAACGAAATGGTGAAAAAAAACTTATCAAGCCCAAAAAAGTTATTTAAATTGATGGATCATTATACAAAAAGAACATGTAATGTATCAACACTTGCCTTCTTTACCGGAAGGATGACAAGGATCTGACTACGTGTTGAACTTGGGATATCAAGATGGAAGGTGGATAATAATATACATAAAGTGTACAAAAACATTCCATCAAAGGTAATGTGGTACTTTCCAATTATACCAAGACTGCAATGACTATTTAAGATAAAAAGTATTTCAGAAAAATTAATGCACTCGACACGAGATAACAAAGGTGGTTACCACCCTGCAGATACACAGGCATGGTCGTCCGCTAAGATGAAAAATTCCCTAAAATTGCTAGAAGATCCAAGATCTCTAAGCTAGTAATAACGCTGAATTGGGATGACTCAACACAGGAAATAGGCATCACAGTGTATGGCCAGTTTTAACTGTCATATACAACCAACCTCCATGGTTAGTATGAAAAAGAAAGTTTAATCAAATGCTTAAGGTATTAATATCGGGATACCCGGGAAATGATCTCGATGTTTTTTAGTACCGTTGGTTGAATGATCTACATACCTTATTCGAGACAAAGGATGATACATATGATGTTTTCCTCCACAAACAGATAACTTAATCTACGTACCGTTGTGGTTAGACAATAATGATTAACCTATTGCACTTATGTACATAAGTGGCGCCCGATCAGTGGATATAAAGGTGTGTAGTATGTGGGAAAGATTACAAACTGTGTTTAGACTTTTCTTCTGCCATTTTTTTTTTTTTTTTTTTTTTTTTTTTTTTTTTTGGGGTGGGGGTTTTTTTTTTTTATTTTTATTTTTTTTTTTTTTTTATTTTTTTTTTTTTTTTTTTTTTTAAAAAAAAATTTTTTTTTTTATCTAAATTTTTTTTTTTTTAAAAAGAAAAAAAATTAAAAAAAAAAATCCAAGCAAAGTTTATATGATTGTCCACAAAGACGAATCTACCATATAACCATCCTTTTCCAAAAGCAAAAGAAGCATTAAGGACGAACAAGAATTTCTCCCAGCACCCATTTCCAATGACCAAGGGAAACCACTATACAACGAGGTACAACAAATTAAAATAATAGGGAAAAGGAAAACGAACAAACAATAAGGCATCAGAAAACCAAGAAGATATGAGAGGCAGAGGTGGGAATATTCAAAAGTAGAAAAGAAACACAACAGAAGAAAAGGGTAGTTCAAGCAAAGTAAACGGACAAAATAGTGCGTATTAGAAGAAATTCAACATTTGGTATAAAAAACTTAGGTATTGGAGGCATAATTCTGTTCCACATTGTATTGATTTTATGCATGTAGAAAAGAATGTTGCTGAGAGTCTAGTCGGAACTTTACTACATGTTCCGGGAAAGACAAAAGATGGAGTAAATGCTCGATTGGTATCTGACGAGTTGGGGGTTCAAACTAGAGTGTTTGCTATCAAGAAGAAGAACAAAACAACACTACCTCAGCAGTTTACACATTGACGAATGGGCTGAAAAAGACACCTTTGTGAAACTATACCCAACACAGGGAAACCACAAGGTTATTGTTTTAAAATTCTCTAGTTTTGGTCAACCAAAAGGAATAAGGAAGCTCATTTGTGACAACCATGACCTTGAGCATGTTAGATCAAACTCATTTACTGTGACTTGTGATTACTGTTGCAATGTATGGGTTATGTGTTATATGTGTTTATACGTGTTTATATATGTTTGTGTGGGATATGTAAGATTGGATAATCAATCCATTGAGCGTGATCGACTCATTGGGATTGGATTTGTGTTGGATTTTATAGAATTCATTTCGTTCACCTTTGGTGATAAGGAAATGATTTCGGTGATTGAAGCGGTTTCGCGTTAATTATGTAAGTAATTATACGTATATGTAATTTTGTGTTAGTGATTTAAGATAAGATTAGGTTTTAGTAGTTAGGATATGAGAGAAATGAAATTCCTATTTTTGAAAAGTTAGGATTAATAAAAATGAAAAGTTAATTATTTTTAAAGGTTTAGTAAAGTGCGTTTACGTAAAAAGGTATACTCAAATAAGCTTAGGTTTTTATAAAAACTTAAAGTAAAGCAAATAATTAAGTAATTAATAAATAAATAATTTTTTTTATACTTGAATAGTAAAAAAATAAATTTTAGAAGGAAAAGAATTTTAAAAGGAAACAAACTCTAATTAGACTTTATCTATAATAGTTGGGGGCCTATAAACAAAAAAAAATTCCCCCTATACTAAAACCCTCACCCTTGGTATAAAAAAACCGGTCCACACAAAGAGAAAAGAGGAGAAAAATTAGGGTTATTTACTTTTGTGAATACTCAAGCTCCAAGGTAAGTTTTATTAATCCCTTGATTTATATAATCATTAATTCATGTAATAATTATTAATGAGGAATAGGGTTTAAATAAAAATCAATAAATCAATGAATGTTTTTAATCATATTGCAATGATTAGGGTTAATTAGAAGCTTATGCGTGTAATTGGTTAGAACTTAATTCGCGATAGAATTTCGATTTAGATTGGGGCAGAATTTAGGTGCTGTGTTATTGCCTGATACTCAATGAATTTAATAGCATTTGTCCGTTCTGGTGGTCTATGATGTATCTCAGATAGACAAGTTTCCAAACATATGACCTCGAAGGTTTTGAGGTCGGGAAGTCCCAGTCAAACGTATGTTGTAAGAAAAGTTGTCAAAATATAAATACGATCAGATTTAGTCAGATTACGAGTGTAAAAACCCCACTTAAAATTCGCATTAATTTATAGCCCTTCTTATAGGAGTTTTAATTCTATGTGTACTATTATAAATCCCCAAAGGAGAGCTCTGATTTAGAGTCTAATAAGGATTATAGGTCAAAACTATTAAGTGTGTGATCAGATCCGAAACTAAGTAGTTAAAATTTTGATTTTATTTGAGGCTCCTTAAGAAAGGTAAATAAATTAGTGGAAAAAATCGTGGATTTATAGACTCATGGTAATTTAACCAGTGATTTTTGTAAGTTTATCAAGCTCAGTTAGTTTTGTGTTTATAAATAATAAAGTGAGGTCAAATATCTGCGTTATCCGGTAAATTGAAAGAACTTTGAAATAAGTGTGTAAACGAATTGGTTAAATGTCGGGCATGGTGGTCGGGGTACCCATGAGGGTAACTAAACACCTAAGACATCATCATATGAATTGTAACATGTGCTTAAGCTTTTTGGCTTATTCGCTAGTAACTGAGTTATTTTGTTTGTTTAGAATTTTGAGTTAGTTGTTGTGAAGCTTTTTGTTGGAATCTTTTATGGAAAGATAAGCAAAACATAGCCCCCTTTTCTTCATGTATTTTGTGGTGAGAATGAATGCTTCTTATCGGTTAAAATGTTTTAAGCTTGCTGAAAGTTATGTTTATTGGCTCCGTGGGCATGTTTCTGTCCAGTTGTAGTTCGATATAGATATGTTAGGTATTGTGGATCCCAATATGCAAAACGAGGTGTGACGGTGGTAAGACCTACATGAGCAAATATGAGGCCATTTAGCGCACATATGTAGTTGAAATGAATGTGGATCGTGGCAACGATTCCCGTCCCATTGTTTGTATATTTGTTGTCATAGAATTATTGTTGGTAATTGCCTGAATCAATTGAAAGTTTTTTGGATATTATTGTATGTCCGAAACCTATGATATCTCGCTCAACTTTAATTTGACATTTTTAGAGTAACATTTTCAGGTGAGCTTAATGTGGGCAAAGTATAGAGCGAAGTAACTAGAAGAGACCGTTTAGGATGCATTGAGTTTATTTATGCTTTATGTTTGATATAAATGTGTTTGCATGAATTGTTTGGATTATGTTTTTGCATGTCATTTATTAACGAGACCTCTTTCTCATTAATAAAGACACCATTAGGTTTTGGGTATTGTTATGACACTTTGTGTCTTTGCTTTACTTTAGTTTTCATTTTAGTATTCTCTATATAACACCCAAGTGTTTGTATGAATATCCATATCCTTGTTTACCCGGCCCTTGCGTTTCCCGCCTTGGCGGGTGTGACAGATAGGATAACAGAGCCTTATGGTTATAGAGGAACTAATATGTGGTTTGAGCCTAGACTATAGTTAAGGGTCCCTATATAGTGATTTAGGGCATAAGTGTTTGTGTACGTATATACCGTATGTTTCCGCTACCTAAAAGCTTTGAATTTTTTTCTATTTTGAATTACTACTATATAATATGAAATATATACTTTTTCATTATAGGGATCTAATAGGATATACCCTTTTGTTATTGTTTTAGTCATGTCTTTCCATACCCTTAGGAGATATCATTGGGAGATTGTTTACCTCACTGGACCCGCGGAGTTGGGTGACTTTTGAGAGAGAAAAGTCAAACCCAAGCGAGGCCCAACATAAGTTTTATTTTTGTTTTCTACCTCGATGCGTTCTATAAAAATCGAGGATTGCTTTTATATTTTGGGTCACGAAAAAATTTTTGTGCCTTTTGTTTCTCTGGTCGATTGGGATTTATGGTTCAGTTAGAACGGATATCATGTTAGATTAATTTGGGGTTATTATTAAATGCTATGTGGAAGATGTGTGTTATCATTGAGATTGTGTCTTTGAAGTAAGTACACGTGTGAATAAGTGCAATTATAATTATGGTCAGAACATAATTATAAAGTGCACCACACACGAGGACTTGTGACTTAAATTTGCATTGATCATTATTGCTTGTATGTATTCAATGTAAGGATGTAAGATTGGAATAGTTTTGTATAGATGTAGTTGTATATGTGATGTGAGATCCTTTGGGATGGTTGTGTGGTAAAGAGAATTCCTCTCTTAACCGATCAGCGCTTAATTAGGTTGGGTTGCATAATGGTAAAGGTTCCCTTCATCTATCGTTTGCGTAAACATCGGATACCTGTTGGTATTGTCGTCGCAATCTTAAGTTGGAGTTTCGTTAGCTCGTTGTTCGTATGAGATATCCAACCTCGGTGTTGGTAGTTCAAGTGTGGTTTATCAAAGAACGGGTGGTTCTATGTTCTTCGTTTGTTGCGTTTTGATTGTTTTCTTTGTCTAAAGGTGACAATACTTTTTGGTTTGTTTCTAAGACCAGTTGGTATGGATTAGTCCTTATGTTGTTTTGGTTTTGTAAGAGTTCTTTTCGGTTCGTCTTTCAGTAAATATAAATAAATCTGGTATTGGAATTGTTAAGGTATTTGAGGGAGTCTATTTTGCTATCCTGATGTTTTTGTTTTTGGTTGTGAGTCAAAAATTCTATTTGTAAAGTAAGTTTTGGTGTAGTTGAAACCATATTGTTTAGAGTGTTAAAAACTTATTATTTAAATAAAATATATAAATAAATGCGACGACATTTTTTTTTTTTTCAAAAATCCATCATTTTGATTTCTTTAATGAAAACCATAATTAAAATAAGTTTAATAAAAAATTATATTTAAATCTATTTTTTACACTTTAAAATTATTTGCATTAATAACTAAGATGATTCTTTTGTTTTAAAATGATTGGTAAGTAAAAGGTTATGAAAGGAATGTTTCCTTGGGTAAAAACGGTTTTGGTGACAAAGTGTACCTTAATCTTTTAATCAATGGGTTTTGGTATCGTGGTATTATTCAATAGGGGTGTTACTAGCAATCGTTGATGCTTTGTTAGGTCGGAGTTCGTTCTTCTGTTGACGTTCTACATTCGGGATTTGATTTTATTTCCTTTTTGGAATCGTGTGATTTTTGGGTCCAAACCAATAGTGCATGCGAAGTTTTTGAAATTTTCCTTATGTGTGGTGCAGAGTTTGGTGTTAGGACGTATCTTCCTAGTTGTGCGATTGATGGTAGCGAAGCGAATGGAATTATTCGCTATCCCAAGTTTAGAATTAGAGAGATCTTTCTCGTTTTTAACTTTTGATTTAATACCTCTTAGTTGTGAGAGTGTTGAAGTAAGTCGTAGGATAGAAATGGTTGGTTGAGACATAAGGCTGAGAATGGTATGCCATGAGAAGGTAGTTAAAATGCCTTGGTAATTTAGAGAGTGCTTAAGGTTCATGGAGAAAACGAACTAAAGATGATATGAGGTCTCGTAAGAGTACCAAGGAAGATGAGTTGAGATTATGTGATATCTTTGTAGTATGTGAGCCCCCACTAAAAGTTATCCTAAGGAAATAGTAGCTTTTACCCTCGTCGTAGAATGGGATTATCAATGGAACTTATACAGAGGAGCGAATGCCGATTTACAGTGTCTCATGTACGTATTGACGTCTTTAGAAAGCAAAGAGGTTTGAATGATTACGAAAAGAGTTCAAGGTGAGGGTTGGTTTTCGAAAGGTAACTTATTGTTGGAAGCATCATGTATTCTTGGTAGGAAGAATGGGTATTTGAATTGCATAGATTATCTCAAGAAGAGGAGATATAAAATTCGTATGTGATTTCACCATGGAGGTGCATGGGGGATGACGTAGTCCAAGACTGTTTTTTTTAGGATGTCGTAATGGACACGTTGAAGTTTACGGCTATAACCTTTATGGGTTAACCAATGCCCCAGCGTTTTTCAAAGAGTTAATGAACCAGGGTGTAGCATGGTCGTAAAATAGACAAAGCTAGTTAAACGTATATAGGACATATGAATTTTAAAACCGACCTAAAGTCTAAAGAGAGAGACGAGTCTGCAACGTGAAGATGATCGTAATAGTCATAGAAGAAGAAATAGATGTACGTGAAGTATTTCCAACCACGTGGAAGTGGAGCAAAGATAAGTTATCTAAGATTGATGGAATCAGGTGGGTGAGAAACCGATCTATTCTTGGCATTAGCCCGAAAGGACAGAACATTTTGTTAGTATATTATGACGCGCGAAGCAAGGATTTTGTGAAACATGCTTGAAAAAGGGAGAAGGTAATTTTCTTGTACGACCGCGACAACTGAATGGTCCTTATGATGGATTGCATGAATCAACGTATGGTAGGTTTTTCTTATAATGCTAGAGGCATAATTGAACGAGACATGGGAATAATCTATGACGGATACATGAATATCTCCAACACACTTTTAATCGAAGGATTAAACATAGGCAAAGTGATGATGGATGTTATTTAGTGAGTACGGTTTCGAGGCCAAGTACCATCTAGGAAAGGCAAATGTAAAGTGGTCCGGGAGGAGGAAGAAGGAGTGAAAGCCACCAAACTGAAGTTTTGAGATAGATGAACGAACGAACCCGATCGAAAGAATTCAAGATAAACCTTCAACTCGTTAAGAATTGGTTTAACTTGATCTTGACAAAAATCATTGATTTGTATCTCTGCCGGTGATGTGTAAAAAATGCTTGCTCTTTTACAGTTCTGTTGTATTAGCAAAGACAGCTTTTCAAAACAAACTTTTATCTTGTCTAATTCTTTGATCAAAGGTGACTCACTTGGCATATTTTTTGATACCGGAATCTTAACCGAGGGAATAGAAGAAGATGGAAAATATTTTTGCTCAACAGAAAGCTCTTTTTGAGGAACAAAATCTTTATAAAGCGCATTTAATTTTTTGTAGTTAATTGTCCAGCAATTTTGTTTATTTGCAACAGCAATTGGATCATTCATTTTTTCTGTCATTTTTTGTTGACTTTTGAAAGCATCCTCAAGAGTGTCCTCAGAATCTCTAACATTCAAAGGAATTTCTAAATTACCTAAACTAGATGCAACATATAACTTTGGACACTTTGAAATTGCTTGCTTGAGTGTATAAGGATTCGGATACCCCAAACCATGTTTTAATTGTTGGTCATACACAGACAATGGTTTTGGTCCAAGCATAAACATTCCTTGTAAAGAATTACCAAGTTTCAAAATCAGATCAACATTCTTTTTCAGTTTGGCCTCAAGATCTAGAATAGTATCATGATACGTATCCTCTTTTTCACTCATTTGCCTTTTTAAAATCGAATGTGTCTTTTGTAATTCCTCATTTTTCCGTTTGTAATTTTTGACATCTAAATCTAATTTATCTCTTTGTTTTTCGAGATCTCGAATGATATCTCGATCACGAACCAATTGAGACTGAGCTTGTTTATTATAACGTTTTGCCCGTTCATCAGCTTCAAGAAATTCGTTGAGATAATTATTATCCTTGTTTATGCTTTCCAAAATCCGAACCCGTTCCTTATACATCTCAAGCTGACTAGTCAAATGCGTGTTTTGTTTTTGGACTTGTTGAGCAAATATTTGTTGTTTTTCAGCTTCCTGATATGCATTTCTAGCAAGTTTTTCTATTGCACATAGATCAGGAACATGTGTATCTTTTTCAACACTGCCACTATTAACACTTCCCTTGAATGAATCAAATTTAATATTGCTATTAATTTGATCATTACCAATGGTACTGTTAATAATTTTAGTATGAGTTGGATACATTTGTTCATTATTCTCATCGATGGATGAAGATTGTACCTCACTTATAAATGCAGACTCACAACTTGGCCCATCATCAGAAGTATGATCAGCTGGTTGAATTCTGGCCATTAAGCATATGTTTGCACTGAGTTCTTCAATTTCTTCCATCCTTGAAGCATCAGCAAAGAGAAAATCATTCTGCTCATCTGTAAGAATTACACCAGCTTCATCCTGTTTTGCCAGCAACATCTGCTCCATGAAATACTTCGAGTCACGAACCCTTGGCTTTGGACAATTCCTAGCATAATGTCCTTTTCCACTGCAGTTGTAGCATTGAACTGTTGAAGTATTGCCTGAAGACGGAGTGCGAAGAGTCCTTTGAACATTTCCAGTCTCATTCGGAGCATTCATTCCCTCAACAACTTCCTCTTGAACATAAGCTCGTCTGTTATTTCTTCCGGTATTACCAGAATTCCTGCTTTGAATATTCACCCTGTTGCCTTGAATGATTGCTTGATTTCTGGTGTTAGATGAAGCACGAATTTATCGGATTAGAGAAATTTTGAGTAATGGCTTTTGCAAGTAACAACATTGCAGAGACTAGAGAATCTTCAGAATTGTGGTGGACATCATCCTGCTTGTACTCATCATCATAATCAACCACAGACTTAGGATGTGTCACATAATAAGATGGTGTTTGTCTGGAGTATGAACCCGTGTTTGCTACTAGAGCCAAAGGGTCATGAGACTTTTCTAACTTCTTTGCTCTTGAAGCTTTAACCAGTTTCTTAAATTGCTGAAGATAGTCAAAAAGATCATCGAACGAATCCACAGTCAATTGTTTAACAAGAAGAACTTGAGTCACATATTTCAACCATTTCGGTTGCAAACTATTCAGAAACTTTGTGTTAATTGTCAAGGTTGGAAAATTCATGTTGTTTCTTTCCAAATCATTCATTAATTGAGCAAAACGGTTGTAAACAGAAACAAGTGCTTCTCCTGGTTTAGCAACAAATTGATTAAATTCGTTCGTGAAACGTGTTTCTCTATTAACTTTGTTTTGTATAGTTCCCCTCATCAATCGTTCAACTCGTTTCCACATATCCTTGGCCGAAGTGCAAGCATCCACAGAATTGTAAATCTCATTAGGAATAGAAAGTAGAATCATATTCATGACCTCCATTTCAGCATCATGGAGCAATAAGTCATCACCTTCAAGATCCTTTGCAGTTTGCAATCGTGGTATTGTCGAGCCTTCAGGAACGAAATTCTTAAACTCATAAGGGCATTCATCAAGTGCTTTGAGAAGCCACTTCCGGTTATCTCTCTTCCGGTTTAGATATCGTCTGAATCTACTTGCCCATGGTATATAACTACCCCTTTCAAGCATCTGAGGTCTTAACAGCAGTTCCCCAATTTCCCTTTACAGCATGAGAATAAGTCATTCTTTGTGTAATTTCCTAACAATGGTCTCACTCTTAGGTGGAATGAAATTTAAAAAATGCCCTTCTTGATTAAGTTGATTCACCAAGTCTTTTTTAGGACTAAAGCCGTGTTGAGGTCTGGTAGTGATGCTGTCTAGATCTAACAGTATTAACATTAGAACTACCAGTATTAACTCTAGGCCTAACAGGATTAACATTTGTCCTACCAGTATTAATATTAGGCCTAACAGAATTAATGTTTGTCCTACCAGTATTAATATTAGGCCTAACAGAATTAATGTTTGTCCTACCAGTATTAATATTAGGCCTAACAGAATTAATGTTTGACCTACCAGCATTAAGTTGTACTGGTCTAGGAACAAATTGATTAGCATGATTAAATCCCTGTTCAGTATAGTCCCTACTGGTTTTGCCACCCCATTACCATATAAAAAACCCTTTGTTCTTATAACTTCAGCCTCTCTGCCATTTTCCTTTTCATAATAGTTACAATCTTTGATCAAATGACTTAGGCTACCACAAACAAAACATTTCTTCTTTGTGAAAGAGTAACCTTCCCCTAGTTCTCTTTCCATCATAGCATTCCAATTCTTCCTGTTAACTTTAGGTGTTGCTTGATCTTTGATTGGTTGCCTAGGAGTTTTTATGTGTGAGACACAACTAGGTTTAACTTCTTTTGATTTTGGAGCAGACACACCTTTTTCAGTTGTTGTTATAGGTGTAGACACATACACTTTCTGAATGGGGTTGTTTGGGGGGGTATGGGGGTGGGGGGGGGGGGGGGGGGTACTCTTGAAATCTCAGATTCAAGATCAACAGAATGTTCAGAGGAAGTTCCAATAGATCCTGCACTGTCATTAGATTGACAGGTAGAATATTCACTGGATCTATCATCTGATACATTGGGTTCAGGCTCTTGAGGTCCCTTTTTACCATAAACATATAAAGACTCATCAATTTCTTCTTGTGGTGTAGGAGTATAATCTCCACTTAAGGGATGTGGAACACCTTTAAAATCATTAGTCTTTGTAAATCTACTGTACAAAGGTTTTCCAACTGAATCCTCTTTTGAACAATTAAAAACAAAAAAATTCATTTCTTCCTCATAACTTAGAACCTCATTGTTTGATTGTATTTCAAACCCTAAGCCAAGTTTTACTACTTAACTCATGCAGAATTAATAATCTCCAAAGATTCTTAAAGCAATATTCCATGAATCTAATGTTTTCTGCAATTGTTCCTTTTCTTTTACAGCTTTCATTCCTATTCTCCTATATCTTTTAAGCTTTTCATCTTTTTCATATATTTTCATTTTGCCTGAAATGTAAGCTTTTCGATTTAGAGAAAAGTTCGGTTTTTGAAAGTAACAAGTTGAGCTTCTAGTTTCTTAACAGCTTGACTATAGGCAAGAATTTGTGCTTCTTGATCACCTAACTGATTCGTTTGTTCATCACACAGTGTTTTAAGCTTATTATATGAATCAATACAAGTTTTAGAACATAATGATACCTCATTACTTGAGCTGATTGCCATGAGTGCATGATTTGTTTCTTCAGCTTTAGTATGTTCTCCCCAATTTACAACACCATCATCCATTATCAGCAAACAGTTCTGTTTCTGCTCTTTCTTTCCAGCTCCTTGATCTTGATAAAAAGGGTCTCTTTTAAACTGTTGTTTTAAAACAGCTTTCTGCATCTTCTTTGAATTTGCATTACCACCAAACCTAGTCCTTATGGCTTTCCAAATTTCCTTTGCATCAACCAATCCACGTAAATCTTCACAGATGTTCCCTTGGGAATAGCCATGAGTAAACATGGTTCTTGCCTTCCTTTCCTTTTCAACAGCATGAATTTCTGCAGGAGATACTGGTGGAAGTATTCTAACAACACCATCTTTTCCAGTTGAGATTCTCTTCTTTGAATTTCCATTTTGAATTACCTTCTAAACATCATTGTCAATGTACTTAAGGTAATTCTCCATCTCTATAGCCCATATATCATACTCCTCCTTACTTCAATAAACTGGGAGATGATATTTGAGATAGTAGTTGTTTGAGGAAACGCCTGTCGTTTTGTTTATACAGCACACAGTGTCTGATGCATCTTCATGCGGTTTGATGCCTCACATCACTGAGGTGTTTGAGAAAACTCATCATTACCAGGTAGAGACATTTAGTAAAAGACCTGAAAGCGTAGGGTGTTTTGTCTGGGTTCTTTGTGATCTTCTTACTCAAGTCCCCTATTGGCTCTAAATAGCCACTAGTAGGTCCTTTGTTGATCTATATAGCCTTTGTAAGCCTAGAGGCAAAACTAGAATAATCAAATTAACTATAAGAGAGACAATGACTATAGAATACTATGTGCTAGATGCGGAATCATAAACACTAAGTACTTAAGAAGACACTTTTAAAAACAAACTCGTATTATTTCTTATTGATTTCTTTAGAACTACTATTTCGATACTCTTCTTTACAAAAGATACATTGCGATTCTATCTTCTAACTCTATACCCTGACCCCTTCTTTTCAACACCACGAAACCCAATTATAGTTTAATAATATTCTTTTCCTAACATATCTAGTCAACCATATTGAATACCATAATTAAGTATTCAATATGTTTCTAACTATGTTGTCAATACTTTCCATAATCAATTGTAACTCCTCAATCAACATTAATCACCTCAATTAAACTCTCATCACATAAAGTCTTCAATTATAAAGACTTCATCCTCATAATGTCTTCAATCAACATTAATGTCCTTCATCAACATAAAGGGTCTAAACCATCAAGTCTCAATCATCATTAAATGACTTCAAATCAACATTAATGTCTCTAGTTGAAACTTCTCTTTTATCATTGACTAGTAGCATTAATATTTAACAGTATTAAGAAGACTTTTAATTCCCAACATTTTTGCTCAACAAAAAGCTCTATTGAGATAAAATTGTTCATAAAGCTTATTAATTTTGTAAGTTAATTGTCCAACAACATTGTTTGTTTTGGCAACAGCAATTGGATCATCATTTTTCCGTCACTTTTTGTTGACTTTTGAAAGCATGCTCAGAATGTCCTCAGAATCTCTAACATTCAAAGGAATGTTCTAATACCTAAACTAGATGGCAAAATAATACTGTGGACACTTTGAAATTGATTGCTTGAGTGTATAAGGATTCTGATACCCCAAACCATGTTTTAATTGTTGGTCATACACAGACAATGGTTTTGGTCCAAGCATAAACATTCCTTGTAATGGATTGCCAAATTTTAAAATCAGTTCAACATTCTTTTTTAGTTTGGCCTCAAGATCTAGAATGGTATCATGATAAGTATCCTCTTTTTCACTCATTTGCCTTTTTAAAATTGAATGTGTCTTTTGTAATTCCTCATTTTTCCGTTTGTAATTTTTGACATCTAAATCTAATTTATCTCGTTGTTTTTCGAGATCTCGAATGATATCTCGATCCCGAACTAATTGAGACTGAGCTTGTTTATTATAATGTTTTGCCCGTTTATCAGCCTCAAGAAATTCGTTGAGATAATTATTATCCTTGTTAATACCCTCCAAAATCCGAACCCTTTCCTTATACATCTCAATCTGACTAGTCAAATGCGTGTTTTGTGTTTGGACTTGTTTAGCAAATATTCATTGTTTTTTAGCTTCCTGATATGCATTTCTAGCAAGTTTTTCTACTGCACATAGATCAGGAACATGCGTATCTTTGTCAACACTGCCACTATTAACATTTCCCTTGAATGAATCAAATTTAATATTGCTATTAATTTGATCATCACCAATGATACTGTTAATAATTTTAGTATGCGTTGGATACATTGGTTCATTATTTTCATCGATGGATAAAGATTGTACCTCACTTATAAATGCAGACTCATAGCTTGGCCCATCATCAGAAGTATGATCAGCTGGTTAAATTCTGGCCATTAAACATATGTTTGCACTGAGTTCTTCAATTTATTCCATCCTTAAAGCATCAGCAAAGAGAAAATCATTCTGCTCATCAGTAAGAATTACGCCAGCTTCATCCTGTTTTGCCAGCAACATTTGCTCCATGAAATACTTCGAGTCACGAACCCTTGGCTTTGGACAATTCCTAGCATAAGACCTTTCCACAAGCAGTTGTAGCATTGAACAGTTGAAGTATTGCCTGAAGATGGAGTGCGTAGCAGTCCATTGAACATTTCCCAGACTCATTTTGGAGCATTCATCCTTCGAACAACTTCTTCTTGAACAATAAGCTCATCTGTTATTCCTTCGCCAGTAATGCCAGAATCCCTGCTTTGAATATCACTCTGTCTCCTTGAACAGATTGCTTGACAATTAATGGTGGTTGGATGAAGCATGAAAGACGATTATTTGTTGGATTAAGAAATTTTGAGTAATGGATTTTACAAGTAGTAACATCGCAGAGACTAGAGGATCTTCAGAATTGTTTGTTGAACATTATCCTGCTGGTACTCATCATCATAATCAACCACAAACGTAGGATGTGTCACATAATAAGATGATGTTTATCTGGATGATGAACCCGTGTGTGCTACTAGATCCAAAGGGTCATGAGATTTTTCTAACTTCTTTGTTCTTGATGTATTAACCAGTTTCTCAAATTGCTGAAGATAATCAAAAAGATCATTGAACGAATCTACTGTCAATCGTTTAGCAAGACGAACTTGAGTCACATATTTCAACCATTCCGGTTGCAAACTGTTTAGAAACTTTGTGTTAATTGTAACAGTTGGAAAGTTCATGTTATTTCGTTCCAAATCATTCATTAGCTGAGCAAAACGGTTGTAGACAGAAACAAGTGCTTCCCCTGGTTCAGCAACAAATTGATCAAATTCGTTCGTAAAACGCGTTTCTCTGTCAACTTTGTTTTGTATAGTTCCCCTCATCAATCGTTCAACTCGTTTCCACATATCCTTGGCCGAAGTGCAAGCATCCACAGAATTGTAAATCTCATTAGGAATAGAAAGTAGAATCATATTCATGAGCTCCATTTCAGCATCATAGAGCAATAAGTCATCACCTTCAAGATCCTCTACAATTTGCAATCGTGGTATTGTCAAGCCTTCAGGAACGAAATTCTTAAACTCATAAGGGCCTTCATCAAGTGCTTTGAGAAGCCACTTGCGGTTGTCTCTCTTCCGGTTTAGATATCGTCTGAATCTACTTGCCCATGGTATATAACTACCCCTTTCAAGCATGGGAGGCCTATTTTCAGAACCGGCATCAGCAAGGGATTGTTGATATGTTTTGGATGTCGACATGTCTTATGATTCAAAGATTGGATCTTTGTAGACGAAAATGAGTGATATTTGTGAGAATAGTATCAAATTCGGTAACAGTAGTCAAACTCGGACAACACTGTTCACGGATAACAAGTAGGCTGAAAACTAATACACTTCTCGAACAGTACACAAACTCGGACAATACGTAGTAACAAACTCGGTAATCTTTAAACTAAGCAAACTCGGAAATCTTCAAACTAATCAAACTCGGAAATCTTCTTACTACAAACTCGGTGAATCAAATTTTGAAAATTTCAACAATTATGGAATATTAATAACCACAAATTCGATGAAACCAAAATTTATGATCACTAGATAATCCAAAAGTCCACTGAAATCAAATTCGATAAAACCGAATTTGATTTCCGAATTTGTAATTTTTGAGAAAATTTGTGTTTCAACACTTCAAATCACGATAAAACCGTGAAATGAATGTATGTTAAGTCTTTTGAAAGCTTATTTCCGAGTTTCAACGTAGTAAAACCTTATTTCACAAATTTCGATAGAACCGAAATTGTGAAATCTATAAACTCGATAAAACCGAGTTTGATATTAAGATCCTAATATACGATTTCCGATAGAACCGAAAGATCGTATATATCTATTACAAGATATTTCTACCGAAACTATACTATTAACACTACTGAAACTTGTAAAATTACAAGAAAACACTTCCGAGAATGAACAAACTACTTCCGAGAACTGCTGAATTTGCAAAACAACACTCGATAACGTCCAATAACTCGAATTTTCTGCCAAAACTAATCTCAAAAGCTCAAAATCTTCAACCGAATTCTTCGAACCTCATATTACACTTCTCGGTCATGAAAAATTCTCACAAAATGAACACTCTAATTCTCTATTGGCGATTGATACCACTTGATAGGTCACATGAATCTTGAATCAATCATATCGAACATGAATGCATAGAGAGAATAGTAGAGAAGGACAAGTATTTGAAATTCAAATGCTATAAAATGGAGGGAAAATGGAAGAGTTTGTTACAAAATACATCACCCTCTAATGAAGATTAGAGGGGTATTTATAGGAGAGGGAAGGAGGCTTCCCTTCCTTATTTTCCTAACTTGTCACATCTAGTCCTTAGACTTTGGTAATTATGCTATTTCATTCTTTTAGCATAATATACCTTATTACAAACTACTTTGACATTATTAAAAGACACACTAATGACTTAAATAATACAAAATCACATAATCGACACTTTTAATGATCCTAACACTAGTGTTATATAATGCAAGTAACTAGTATGAAAAACATACACAACACATTCCTTAAGTGAAAACAAACACAATCTCTTTTGTTCTCTCATCCAAACCCATGGCCAACCCAAAACCACCATAAATAATTCACACAAGTTTATTTACAACACATACAAGTATTTCTACAACATATCTAAGATATATCTAGAAGGTTTGAAGGTTTAGTTAGGCATTTAAAAGGGTTAAGCAAGCAAGGATCAAGATTAGGGTTTCTTTAGATTTAGGGTTTTCTAAGACTTGGAAGCTAGGGTTTGTTTGCTAAACAAGGGTTTAGATCATATTGTTCATCATCTTAAGTTTTATTAAGGTAACCTAAAAACCTTAATCTATTTACATTCATGATTTTATGTGTATATAATGACTATGTAGTTAATCACCATCTAGGAAACTTATTTACTTCTAAAATGGATTTTTATACTTGTTTATGATTTGGTATACTTTTACATATGTTATATGGATGTTAATATCATGTTATAATGGAAGTATAAGTATTGTACAAGTGTGGTTTATGTATAAGTAAAAGTGGTATAAGGACTTATTAATCTTGTTATCGTGTACAATATTTAGACAAATCATGGACTAAGGACCCTAAGTATGTAGGACATGTGATATTACGGGTTGTAATGGACTTATAACAAGTGTACTAAACTAGAATGTTACAAAAATCAAGTTTAAACATGTTTTTAACAAAAACCTCAAAGGGTCTGATCAAATTCAAATTTTAACATATTTATTTTATATTTTTATTAAATACTACATCTCATGAGGATTCCAAAAAGGTAAGAAACTCGAAAAACCAATTTATAACGAAGGAGATACGTAATTTACAAGTTACACGATATTAAACGCGTTTAAAGAAATTTTATAAAATCATTTTAAGTATCACTTCTGATATATAAAAATGGTTATTTTTCTCAGATAGTAATTATTTTTAGGATTCCAAAACATTAAGAATCATAATTTTTAGATCAATAAAGAAGAAGTTATGAATTACACAAGTTTACAATAATAAATACTTTTATAAAAATAATTTTTATAAAGTTATTGTTCACATCAGATATATTTATTTTGAAAACATTATTAATTCGATAGAACTTTTAATAACGAATACGTACTCGAAATAATCACTAAAACGGAGTTAAAACGAATAAACTACTACATTTACGAGTTTACGACGATTAATTTTATAAAAATAATTTTATAAAAGTATATGAACAGTAAAAAGTATTGTTCATCAGTAGGTTGAAAATATGAAAAT